>VXBA01001214.1:2193-12686 GCA_013399895.1 Serilophus lunatus
CCCCCCGCTACCAAAAACCCAGCTACAGAAAAAACAATACATTGATTATACAGCTAACCCAAACAGCTGGCTCAGAATATGTGTATGATTCAACTTGCTCCTAATTTTAAGTGTCTGCATGCATATTCAGCATTTTGATACTCATTTAATCACTGGATTTCTGGTCATCAGGGCTTTGCCCATCTTTATACCCTTACTGCATGAAGAGGTCTCTTGAACATGGTCTGACATTCATTCCTATCCTTTTCAAAAGCTTTGGTTAGGCAGGAGATTTCACAAGGAACAAGCTTCCTATCTGTGGATAATGATTTGAGGCTAATTGAGTCTTTTTGAGTGACCATTTTAAGATAAATTTTTCTATGTAATGGTATAAGCAAATATTGTTAGTTACAAAAATAGTACAATATATTTAATTAAATATCTGGCTCATTTCAGAATTACATTCATCTCAGGAAAAAGAGAAGTTGCTTTTGCAGGTTTTCAGTCAATGTTGTCAAGTGAAATGTAGGTTATAAAAATATTCAATTCTGGATATATATCTAAAACTGAATCAGTTTATATAAATACTGTCATTCATATCACACAATATAAAAATTTTTTCTAGAATATTACGTTTACCAACCATAGGGAAAAAAGTTATGAATCAAGACAATCCGTGCATTGTGAAAGGAATATATTAAATAGTGTCAATTACAGAGTTATGCAAACACTCAAAAATGCACTGAGTTCCAAATGTTTTGAGTATATATAAACAGGGTCATGTCGCTCAAGATTTAGAATTTCCCAGGATCTAACATGAAAAAGAATGATATAGCATTTAGATAAATTGAGCAAAATCATACTGAGTCATGGGGAGGGAAGGGAGCACCCAAAAAAACTCCCATCACGAAACCTCTCTCCCAAACCCTAACAAAATAACAAAACAACCCCCCAAAAAACAAGCACATTTTAGTATTCCTAAAAGCATTGCAAGACACTTCAGTGAATAGTAGCCATAGAGGCTAAAGGTTTTTCCAAATCATAAGTGTTATCCCGATCTTGGAATGCCTTATGTTCTGAAGTTGTATTGTAGAGCATTTGCTACAGTTTGAGAGGATTAGTTAATATTAGTTAATTTATGATGAATTAGTGGATTATGGACATTTTCTTGCTTGACACTAAAGGCAAACTTAATTCAGTCTAATGATGGGCAAGGATGTCTTCCTGATATTCTCCTTTCTTTGAGTTAAAGGTCTTCATGATGTTCGTAACTTAAATGGCTTCTTGTACTGCACTATAACAAAAATTAGTAGTATTGTTTCAAATAAGGAACTACAGCAGCAAAAGGAATGCTGTGAGATTACTGAATAAGAATTTTTACTTGTGTGAATGACCAGTTTAGTGGAAAAGTGAAAAGTGAAATTTATTATTGCAGTGTTCCTGGCAAACTCACCACTTCATGAGAAATAGACAGAAAGAACTGTTAGAATTTGAATCCGGAAACTACATTACAAAAATAGTAAATCAATAAGATCTCCATTGGGAGTATATTACAATATGCTCCTTGCACCATTAGATTTTATGTAAATTAATTTCCTGTATCCTAAAAGTAGCTTCATTACTTTGGGCATGACTTTTTCATAAGAGTGCTATAGTATTATGGGAAAGATTGCTGGCTGTTGTGTTCTGCAGGATCCATATGATAAATAATTCTACCAAAAAACAGACTGTAGAATTCATTGTAAAGAATTCATTCCAGATTTAAAGTATGTCTTTGTTTTCTGAAATTTAGTAAATAAATTTAACAAATGAATTGTATTTTAATTCTACATCATGAAATGAACAATCACATTTGTAGTGGAGTAAAGAAGAGCAGCCAGCTAGTATATACTATTTTATTCAACAAAGAGGAAAAGCAACCCATGAAATAATTTTCTGGAAGAAGGTTCAATAGTCTTACATGTCAAACTGTTTTATTAATCTAAAAGTTCCCATATAACATAGGCCAAAAACTTTTGATCATTCAATAAAGAAATTGCTTTTCCTGTGTAGATTGACATTCTTTGTGACAATAACTAACTGGCCACACCACAAAAATGACAAGTGTCATTAAGGATTTGTGAGTAGTTTGATTTAGTGCTGAACTATCTATGATGGAAGACAGCTATTCCGCCTATGCTTCAAAAATTTTGGTTTTAAGGCATCCCAATTAAAATGATTCTGTCAAGTCAATTCCCAGATTCTTCCATTTTCCCCTCTTGGCTTTGAAACCTTCAGATTCTCACTGGATTCCAAGCATGTGACAGATTCATGATCTTGTTTTTAATTCCATGTCTTTTAACTTCACCTATGTTTTTTTGGAAGCAGGGGCAGGAGGAGGGGATGTAATCTTTCCTAGTACATCATTGTGCTTATTGCGCTCTCCTTGGGAGCTAACTTGCCCAACTAGACCTGGATGTCCTATATGCTTTCAGTGGAAAATGAATAATTACATATCTACAGAAGACGTGGAAGAGATGAAAAACATGATTAAATCTGGGTAACTGAGGAACTAGGATACTGCAAAAGGTAACCCAGTTCATTGAGTTTCCTTAGATTAGTTGTTTCCTGCAGTCCTATTTTCTTTAACTGCTAAGGAACTTTTGTCTTTCAAATCCTTCAAGATGTATATCTCATGAATTTCTTTCTTTCTTTCTTTCTTTCTTTCTTTCTTTCTTTCTTTCTTTCTTTCTTTCTTTCTTTCTTTCTTTCTTTCTTTCTTTCTTTCTTTCTTTCTTTCTTTCTTTCTTTCTTTCCTTTCTTTCCTTTCTTTCCTTTCTTTCCTTTCTTCCTCCTTTCCTTTCCTTTCCTTTCCTTTCCTTTCCTTTCCTTTCCTTTCCTTTCCTCACTAAGACTCTGTGCTTTTTCAAACGTCATAAATCAAGCAATTCTAAAGAAATAGACTTTCTTGCAGAGTGCTACCTTAATCCTTTTAAGCAGACTGTCTTAGAACTATTCAAATTAATAAAATAATAAAAGATAATGCACCTACACTTACACATTTGTTAGAGTTCTTACTAGTTCCACTAATATAAGGTATTTAAAGAGAATATATTTATTAAAATGGAAAAAGAAATACACACTTTTTTCCATCTTCCTGGTTATTTTGTAATGTTCTAAGAAATATTCTTTCTTTTTTCATCTAGTATCAGCAGGAAATCCAGGAATGAATCATTAATGGCAATGCAGCAACTTAGAGTAGGTGTACCATTAAAATCAGTAACTGAAATTATTTCGGGACCTCTGGATAGGAATGTATGGAAAATTTTAATAACGCTGTCACATTTGATACATTAAATACATAAAATGTCTAGAACTGCTGTGTTAAAAGATGGAAAGGGCAACAAAGTGTTCATTATGTACCTCAGATATTTTCAAAACTTCAGAGGTCTTTTCAGCCCCATGGATATGTCTACACAATCAAACACGCATTCCTCCCCTTATCATTGACATTTGCTTCCTGATTTTCTACCTAACCATTCCTTCTCAAAACAACTTATTCTAAGATAAAGCATGAATATATTTATGGCTGCCCTGAAAAAAGGTGGGTGTATGAAGGGGGGGGGGGGGGGGGAAGGCACTGGGAGGTTGAAATTAAGCCCCTTCATCCTCTTCTGTCTTTCAACAACACTTAGGCTTTGCTTAAGTAGTCTTTAAAATTTCCTCCCCTGTGATCACACCAACATCCCATGATGCAGAGCAATATGCACTCTGAATTTTGAACTAAAAAAATGACGATTCTGTTGGACTTCTACGCAATTGTCTCAATTTCTTTTGAATAATCTGAGCTGAAAATCACACTCAAAATGGCAGTGTGTTCTTCCAGTAAGTTGCCACTTTGCACTGTGAGTAGACTCATAACCAAGTGTTATGTAGTGTGCAGCTAGCCAAATTCTTCCAACAAAAACTAGCCCTTGAGTAGAGAGAAAGCAAGCCAGATTCTGTCACCTTGCCTTGCAGCCAGTTAGCTACACGGATACAACATTGCCATTGCTAATTACAAGCCAGACTTTGCACTAACTGGGCTGAGGTTCGTCAGTCTGCATCTGAACTCCTCTTGACCTGCCCAGAACATTTTTTAGCTTGTTTAACTGTAACAACAGTTTTCTAATGACCAAGTAGTTATTATTTCATTTGTTTCAGTTTGCTTAGCTTTGTATAATTTTGTGGCATGATCACAATTTTTATACAGGTAGCAGTAGTAATGTATTGATGATTTGTGTATATAGAAATATTCACTGTTGACTTAAAAATGTAATTTAGTTGAAAATAGATCTGGTATGATAGAAATGGCCTTGAAAATGAGGACACAGGATGCAGGGTAGAGAAGTACTGGTATGAGACAATAAGAAAAAGTACATAGGATTATACTGGAGACTCCATGACCATCAATAGTTCACTACAAAACAAAACCAAAGCACAACAAAACACCCCAAACATACACCATATACAAAACAACATAGAAAATTCAGGACCAGAGGACTCTGACAGGCAGCAGGATGATGAGCATAACACAAGACATAGACACAAGTGTGTCTATTATAATTTAAAATTTATTATTATGAACATTTTCTGAAATTTTTTTATATGATAAAATCACAGACTCATAGGATAGCTTGTGTTGGAAGGGAGCTGTAAGTGTCATATAATTCAAACACCCAACAATAAGCAGGGACAATTTCAACCATATTATGGAGCTCAGAGCCCTGTCCAACCTGACCTTGAATGTTTCTGGGGGTGAAGCATCTACCACCTTTCTTGGAAGGTTGTTGCAGTGACTCAACACCCTCATTGTAAAAATATTCTTTTTCATATCTAATATAAATCTGTCCTATTGCTAAAAGGTCTCTCTTCATCTTTTTTATAACCACCTTTTAAATATTGAAAAGCCACAATAGGGTCTCCCTGGAGCACCCTTTTCTCCAGGCTCCAGTCAAGCAACTCCAGCTCTCTCAGCCTTTCTTAAAAACAGAGGTTTTCCGTGCCACTAATCATCTTGGTGGCCCTCCACTAGACTCGCTCCAACCGGTGGATGCTCTTCCTGTGTTGAGGACCATAGACCTGGAGGCAGTACTCAAGGTCTCACAAGAGTGGAGTAGAGGAAGAGAATCACATCAAATGCATGCAGTCATATCAGCTACAAAACTATTAGAACATGTGCAAAGTAAACTTTCTGAAATTTTCCAAATGTCACAGAGATTTATTTAGATGTAAAATCTTTTTTTTTTTTTCCTTCCAGTTTTCATTCTGGAAAATGGAAAAAAGTACAAACATCCCTGTGAATAAAATCACAGTTGATTATTTCTATCATAAAATTATAAATAATCTATAATGAAGTTATGAATTACATATTGATTGTAAAATACATACATATTGTGATATTTTAATTTCCTTGCCCTTATAAATGTTATATTTTAAAAGGAAATTCAAGTAAAATTGGTTCTGTTAAATTTTGTTTGTTTTAATGTGGTTGCTATGGTGAGTCAGAAGTCCATAAGGAAAACTTGTCCATTGATTCAATGAAAATTCCTTGACAGTATGATTCAGTGTAGGTAAGTAGTTTAAGTGTTCTGATTAATTTTCTTTGTGTTTCCCTAGTTCAGTAAAATGAAACATTTCAGTAATTTCATGATATATTCCTAACCTGTAATAGAAATAGTTTTAAATCTATGGAAAAGATTAAAAAAGGGCACATATATGTTATCAGAATAAAAATTATTATGCTTTATTTATCTTTGAAGTTGTAGGGGTTTTGAACATATGAGGAATTTATTTAATTTTAACACTTAGACATGAAATATAGTAACAACTGAGTTGTTTGCATCAAATATTTGGACTGTAGGTATACAGATATAATATTTTTATACAGTGGGAATTTTCCAGCATAACCTCTCTGATTTATTGTGAATAATTTTTATCTTCTTCATGCTTAGTAACAACCAGTAAAATCAAACTGGAGATGTTCAAGGCAATCATAGCTTTTTTTTTTTGTGAACTATTTTCAAATAAGAAAATATTCAGACCTACTTTATCCATGCAATCCAAATAACCCAGCACAAAGAACTCAGAAGACATTTGTTACCTATGCTAGCCTTTTTTAAGAACACAGCCTGCTGAAATAAAAATCACAATCAGAAGAATCACAGCACAAAAGAACATTGGTTTCAGAAATGCATGGTGACATTTTATTTGTTTGAATCATGAAGAAGCAATGGATTTATGTATGGGAGAACAAGACAAAGTCTTTTTTATTTACAGATTGATATTAGGCAATAAACTTAAAGAAACCTGAGATCAACAGGTGGATAAGTATTGTGGAGTAGCAAACATTTTGCAAGCCATTTATTATCTCCTATAAAATCTGTAAATTATGTTTATGGCTGATCATGAGCTGACATTAGATGTACTACTACAGAAAATGCTAGCATTTCTGGACAATAGAAAAGTCCATCATAAAAAATAATATTAGAAAATATTTTTCAAATATCAGATCTGATGAAAGTTCTGTAATTAGGCTGCTAGTAGCTGAGCCTTTTCATCTGCAAAGTGTTTTCCAGGACCATTTCAAACCAGCAAGGGCTTTAAAATGATCTGCTATGGCCAGATGTAAGCTTGGAGGCTATTGCTTTTCACTAATACAAATTACAATTATTTGCTAAATAAAGATTAGATGGTAGAAATATAATGTGGGTTTACTGAGAAATGAAGAAATTAAAATATATGCAAAATGAGTCCCACAGGTTTAAATCCAAAGGCATATTGGACGTAGCAAATTTCTAAGTTGGCAAGTGGGGCTCATATTGTATGGTTCATGTCGTGTAATGTTC
This sequence comes from Serilophus lunatus, assembly GCA_013399895.1. Lineage (NCBI taxonomy): Eukaryota > Metazoa > Chordata > Aves > Passeriformes > Eurylaimidae > Serilophus > Serilophus lunatus. Next base: position 9,039 of record VXBA01001214.1, read on the forward strand.
TAACTTTGTAAAAAATTCCTGAGCTTTCAATGTAAATCAGCCATGCATTTTGTTATTGACTTCTAATCATGAAATGTGTTCCTGGCTTGTTTGTTTGGGTTTGTGGGGTTGGTTTTTTTTTTGTTTTGTGGGTTTTGTTTACTTGTTTTTTTAAGGCAGACCAGAACTTCAAATAAGATTAAACAGATATCATCACACCATTGCTCAAATATGCTGAAATTCTCAGATTTTTTTCCTGAAATATTTCAGATCCTTTCCTACTCCTGATTAAAAAAAAAAAAAAATCTTTTTTGTTTCATTTACTTAGATTCATAGCACCACGAGAGGAAAGACATGTATTTCCCTCTTCATTATGAAAGTAATCTTCTGGTGGAACAATTTCCATAAATCTTCTCTCTCTCATCTCAACCTCTACTGTCAGAGAGTGTGACTTGTCACACCGTTCATAGCTATCAAGTGCTGAATTTTGCATAGTACTCTATTTCCATTTCTTGTTCATGAAATAAAAATAAAACCACTAACTTCAAAAAATGTGTTAAATATAAATCGGCAGAGTTCCTTCCCTGATCAGATATTTTACCTTGTAGCCCCGGAAACAGTCCTTTCTTAGTGATTAACCAGTTTAAAAATGTATTTCAAGACCTAGCATTTTATATTCTAATTATTCTTTAATTCTATTGTATTTTTATGTACTACATTATAAAACAAAAAAAAATTAAGAGATATTAAGATGATAGGAATCTACTCTTTTTTAATTTTTCAGTAAGCTCTAGGAGATTTAAAAGGCATAATTTTCATATGTATCATTTTTTACCTATATCATGTGATGTTGAGTCAAATATTATGCCAACCTCACTTTAATGATGCTCTAAATCAATATTGTACTAACACTGAGATGAGATACTTAGGTCTGTAACTCTCTGGATCTTCTTTTTCTCAGGAATTGAAATAGAAAGCAGAATACCAACCTAAGAACCTACACAATGGGTAAATTCACACTGTTTTTCTGTAAAAATGGCAAAACCCCCTGATTTATGCTAAGTGAAGCCATGTTGGCTGTCACTAATCACTTCCTCATTTTTCGCGTGTCTTAGCATAGTTTTGAGGAGACTCTGCTCTATGATCTTGCCAGGTATAGAGGAGAGACTTACTCCAGTGTAGTTCCCCAGTTTCTATTTCCCTTTTATAAGAACGGGGTTTGCATTTCCCCTTTTCTGCCACAACTTCTCAAACATGATGGCTAGGTGCTTATCCTCTTTCTTGATATTTTAGATACATGTACACATATTTACACACATATGGATAAGAGATTTTCTTTCAAGACACACACAATTCTAGTGGCTAGGGGTTGAAACCCCCACTCACTTCACTTGCTGATCCTGAGACCCCATTTGTTCCAACAGTTGACAACACAGAACAGGAGAGCCCACACCCCAGTCTGCCTTCTGTGTCTGGCACCATATTTCACACACACCAGCAGCTGGTTCTGAGTCCTTGAAACACTTGCATATGGCAGAAAGAATGAAATTATACAGAGAAAGTCAAGAAAAGGCATAGTAAGAGATAAGAAGACAGGACGAACTCCAGTGATTTGGTGTAGGGTTTAGCCCGACGGGTGTCCCAGATTTACACACATGTGAACCCTTTTATACTCCTTTCTGTCTAGCCCTCTTTCTGTTACTTCCCTTGCACGTTATCTCACCAGTTGGCACCACATGTAGGATCCTCGAGTTTGTGTCCTTACCTGTTGCAAACTCCTGTTTTGTCTGAAGTTTCTTGGTAGCCCATCGACTAGAGTGACTGAACAGGTTTGTTCCTCGTTATTGTTTGTTAACACTAATTGGGTAGGGTTTATGTCTCTCTGTGTTTGTCTCCCTCCAATTTCTTATTCTTTTGACTGAAAAAATCAAACATCTTCACAATAAACATATCCTTCCTAATTTGTGTGACTGATCAGATTTGCTCTCTTCACCATCTCCATTACTGTGTGTTGGTCAGATTTCTCTCTGTAGGTTCTTGTTTTATGATTCCTTTGACCAGATATGATTAAGGGAGCTGCTCTCCTTACACTTACTCTTACAGTAGGCACTTTGATTCATATTGACCTGATGTTGATGCCTCAGGTCTTTTCACAAATTTCTGGAATTTCAGTTTGACTGTATTGTTTCTCTCATGGTCCCTCTTGTTAGGCCTTTCTTATGATCAGTGAAGCTGTCTTTATCATTCCTTTTGAGACAAACAGGTTATAACAAGGACATTGTAGAAGGCAAGACAAAAGAGATCCAGAGGGGCAGATCCAGAGGAGGGCACAAAGGTGAGACAGGACTCTAGTTGGATGTGTCGAGCGTGGAAGAATTGATGAATGTTGTAAATGTGATCTGTTAAGGCAAATGCATATGTGGTTTTGGGTCTAGAAGCTTCATTAAAGAAGCTGCATTTTCTTTTACCTCTATTCATACTTTGGAAGTTTTCTTCCTCTACTTTAAGGTGCCAGTGTAACTGCTGAGTGCTCACAAAAAGAATGTTTCACATTCTCCGTTTTCTCCAAGTTTTTTATTGTATCATCTTTAGCAACACTCTTCTATCAGTTCTGGGGTGGTGAACTATTTCTATTGTTTAGCTACACTTTTATTTCTCTAACAGCAGTATGATAAGGAACGGATTTGCAAATACAGATGGACTGATGGGTGATGTGAAGGTTGGAGGCTGCCTGGGGCACAGTGATCATGAAATGATAGAATTCTCCATAATTGGTGAAATCAGGAGAAACATCAATAAGACCTTTACATTGGACTTCTGGAGGGCAGACTTTGGCCTGTTTAGGAGACTTTTTCAGAGAGTTCCCTGGGAAACAGCCCTTGAAAACAAAGGTGTTTGGGAAAGATGGCCATGCTTTAAAATAGAGATCTTGAGGGCACAGGAACAGTCTGTTCCCACGTGCCGAAAGAGGAGTCGACGAGGCAAATGTCCAGCCTGGATGGACAGGGAAGTTTTGAAGGAACTTAGAAACAAAAAGGGAGGAGGGTAGGGTCTCTCGGGAAATATTTAAGGAGGCTGCTAAGGCATGCAGAAAAAAAATTAGGGAGGCCAAAGCTCAGTTCAAACTTAAATTGGCAACTACTGTAAAAGATAAAAAAAGTTTTTACAAATATATTAATAATAAAAGGAAGGGTAAGACTGATCTTTGTTCCATATTGGATGAAGCAGGAAACTTAGTAACTAAAGATGAGGAGAAGGCAGAAGCACTTAATGCCTTCTTTACCTCAGTCTTTAGTGAGAAGACAGATTGTCCTCAGGACAACTGTACTCCAGGGTTGATAGGTGGTGTCAGGGAGCAGAATGGTCCTCCTGTTATCCATGAAGAGGCAGTCAGAGAACTGCTGGGACACTTGGATATTCATAAATCAATGGGACCAGATGGGATCCATCCCAGGGTGATGAAGGAGCTGGCAGATGAGATTGTGAAGCCACTCTCCATCATTTACCACCAGTTGTGGCTCACTGGTGAGGTTCCGGATGACTGGAAGCTGGCTCATGTGACGCCTATTTACAAAAAGGGCAGGAAGGAGAATCCTGGTAATTACAGGCCAGTTAGCCTGACCTCAGCACCGGGTAAGGTAATGGAAAAGTTCATACTGAGTGTCATCA
>VXBA01001214.1:13151-42473 GCA_013399895.1 Serilophus lunatus
TCCAGAGGAGAGCAACGAGGCTGGTGGGGGGGTTGAAGCACAAGTCCTGTGAGGAACAATTGAGAGAGTTAGAGTTGCTTAGCCTGGAGAAAAGGAGGCTCAGAGGTGACCTTATCACTCTCTACAACTTCCTGAAAGGAGGTTGTAGTCAGGTGGGGGTTGGTCTCTTCCACTGGGCAGGAACTGACAGAACAAGAGGACACAGTCTCAAGCCGCATCGAGGGAGGTATAGGTTAGATATTAGGAAGAAGTTTTTTACAGAAAGAGTAATACAGTATTGGAATAGTCTGCCCAGGGAGGTGGTGGAGTCACCATCCCTGGATGTGTTTAAAAAAAGGCTGGATGTGGCACTTGGTGACATGGTCTAGTCTAGTCAAGGTGTTAGGGCAAGGGTTGGACTAGATGATCTTGAAGGTCTCTTTCAACCTAGTGATTCTGTGATTCTGTGTATTTCTAATGACTATCCCAAGCTTAACCAAAGTTGTCATCTCAGTTTTATATGTCAGAAAATATAAATTAGGATTTTGCTTGCACATTTTCTGAAAGACTCTACTGTTTTAAGGGGTAATAGAAGGCTTTGCTTGCTCTGCTGAATTGCATTTATAGGTATTAAGTTTTAGAGGCAAAAAACAAAGCAAAACAAAACTTAATTTTGTTACCACTTTTGAGGCACTGGACTTAAAAACTTTAAAATATATATTTGTTTTTCTGTTTCTGTCTCTGACTCTTTTTTTGTCTCAGATATAAATAAGCTGCACATACAAATTAGTCAGTGATATTAGGGAATATTTCTTTGCTTGCCTAAGAAATTATATGGTAATTTAACCTTTAGTCTACTGTTTTCAAATGTACTGACTAAGTGAAATTAGCTATCAAGTTGTTATTTTCTGATATTTAATGTGTCTTTAGTTACTTATGATTTTTTTCTGGTTCAGAGCTCCTGCCTACGAATTATACCTATATAAACACTCAGAATTATTATACAGTCAAAATACTGCACATATTTCCTGAAAACCGCTCCAGCTGAAGTGTGGACCAACCAACTCTTTCATATTTAAAAGGTCACACATTCAGTAGAGAAAATTCAAATAAAAACAGGGTTTGTTCACCACCCAAGTTCATAAAAGAGGGTATAGAAAGAAATATTTTGAGCCCTTTAGCAAGTAACTTCAACTCCAAGACAAAATGATGTTCAGACAGGTCTCTTATAGTGACTTGTAGAAATGCTCTTGACTCTTGCTTCTCTAAAATATTATTTAGAACATTTAAACCCATATGTAATGATGAGAAATCCTGTGATAATTATTAAAGATGGCTTAAAGGCACCAACTCAATTACAAAAACGTATTTTGTCTCATATTTTTTGTCCATTCTGCTTGTTTGTGTTTCAACTACAGAAGACTAATACAGGCACCAGCTAGTGATTAACGTAATAACTAATTTCTTAAAGTTCTGTATCATAAATTTTTAGTTCAGCTTAAGTCTGGCATTTTAGATCTCTGGGTTAGGAAAGCACTGCAACCACAGATGTCTACTGAAAGGAATGGTTACACCTCTGAAAATTATTTATGAAGGAAAAAAATTACTTCAGAGATTCAGCCTATGTTTAATATTTGGGATTTGGATTCCATCAGGCATGCTTCCTGGAAAAATGCCATCCAGGATTTAATTTGCTTTAAAGACTAAAGGCATAGGGCCAAACTATTTACTGAGGGCAAATTCATGCACATTCAGGCCTCCTAAATATCCATTCTATTGCATTACTCTCCCACTTCCTGGAATAATATAATCTTTTTTTTTGTTAGAGAAATGATGAAAGAGGTGCTGTGGCACAAAGAAGCACAAATGAGGGCCAGGATGATGAAGGTTTGGAAACAGAGATGGGAAGAAAAACATATTTAAACAACATAAGCTAGGCAGTTGCCAAGAACTGAAACAGGTTCAGTCAATATGTCAAAAAGGACAGAATTCAGAATGCATTTATTATTTAAATTTATATATATAATATTTAGTATGTAATTTAGACCACTAATAAGAATGTGTACTAAAAGACACTTCAGTATCTATTTAAGAATAAATAGAAGTATCCCAAATCTATCAACCTTTCAGGACATGAAACTGCCCTAATCCAATGTAAATAAAACAAAAATGGAAGCAATCCAACAAAAATTCCTCTCAGAATTTTACTTTTTCTCATCTTTTTCTATGTCTTTGTAGATTAAGGAGAAATTTCTAAATCTAGACCAAGAGTAACCGTTGAGATAGATGGATAGCTAAGGTCAGGGAAGCAAACAATATGTATGCAAAACATACAGAAAACAAACATGCTGTCTCTCTGTCATTTGAAGTCACCACCCCAGAAATAAGACCTGCTGTTACACAATGGGAATTTCTAACGATAAGTTCCTACAGTTTCTTTTCTCTCATGAGGCTCAGGTTGTTCTCTATACGTCCTGGATAGAAGTGAAAGTCTAAATCTGGGATATTTTCCTAGCATCTATTTACGTGAGGGCTTAATTATATGTAAAATACATGGACAGTCATTGACTACAGTGCCCATATTCACAAATTTATGAATACTTAGTGCTCATTAGTACATCTTCCATCCCTCTGGAGATCAGTTTCAAACACTGCATTTCAAACTGTCCCTCTCAGATAAATTAATCCCATCCCAAGATGTTTCTAGCTTCCAGTTTCCTGTAATTTTATTATGTCTCCTTTTGTTGGGAAAGGAGAATTAGTTAATTTTCAAGCTTTCCTAATTAAGACCATAAAATCTGAAACATTGTCTTAGAAAATGGCCCTTGTGGTAGTTTCTACAGTGATTGCTGGGTGCTTTACTTGTATTTAGGAGACTAAGGTTCTTCTGAAATTGCTAACTGTTTAAGAAAAAGGTGCCTTTCATATTTCAAGTTAAAAGAATCAAGAAAACATTTAGTTACTTCTCAAGTCTAGTCTGAGAAAACAGCTTATTTTCTCCAGAAAAGAACACTGCTGTGTGAATGAATGCTGCTGGGAAAACAATTTCATCATATAAATTCAATTTCATAGGGGTTAGGAAGGAAAAATGCTATATTTTAACTCACCTTCATGTGTCTGTAACAGATGCATAATGGAGGTAAATTCTTTTTATTATTTCCATGTGAATAGGAGTCTGTTCACTTAAGAATGATCTTCACTTACTAGTCTTGAAGACAAAACAGTTGGCTTCAGTAGAGTAAGTCATACTCTGCGCACACGCACACACACACACACACAAGCGCGCGTGCGCACACACACACACACACACACACACATATATATAAATGGATAGACATAAAATCTAGTGAAATACAAAATGGGAGAAGGCAGAATAGTGGGGACAATTTAGGAGATCACAAGTTCCAGAAGACTAGGAATCAAAGGAAAGGCTGAGATTGGGAGAAATGTGAGAGGTATAAGAACTGTGGAAGATAGGGAGAAGGAAAAAGTATAAGACTGGATTCAAAGTTTTTATTCACACTAGTTTTCAAGTTTTGTGTAATCAAATTTGGGTGTTTTCACCTGTTCAAAACTACAAAACTGATTTCTCATTTGACATTATCCTTATCTGTGTACTGTGTGTCTGTGTACTTCATTCTTGCTTACTGAAAATTATAATATTAAATGTTAATAAAATTAAATGTTAATAATGTTAATAACTAATAATCAGTAATTTCTGAATATTGATCTTAAATTCTTCATAAATGACAAGTAAAGAGACTTATTTTAATTCTTGCATCAGAGCAGGGTTTTTTCTTTGTGTAACTATCAAAATCCTTTCTTATTGGCACAGCTGTCCAAAGATAATGTACTAAGTTTTAAGAAACTGAAAATTTCATCTCTGTAGTGTTTTAGCATATTTGTCCACATAACCAGTGGTGTGTTTCTTTAATGGTATGTTCATTTTGAAAAAAAATTGAGAACACTAACTTTGTGCTAATTAGTTATATGAAAAATCCAGTGAGATGCAAAGTGTTAGACTTAATGGTACCTCAGATTGCACATTTTAATCAAAACTGGGAAGTAAATACATAATGCTAATTATACCACAGAAATTAATTTAAACAGATACATTGTAACATACTAATAGGCTTAAGTGCATTTCTCTTTAGAGGTTTCTAATCTGCTTCCTAATTATCTAATTAGTAACAAGCATTTCTAATTTTTAAACTTTTAATGAGAAATTCTGGCAAACTGAATACTGTTTTCTTTTTTAAAGAAAAATGTATGAAATATAATTGCTACTTTCTGAACAGCAATGTATCTATGTCAACTAATATGGTGAAATGTCAGGACAATGTGTTAAAGCTTATACTTGGCAGTAAAATGCAATGAAAACATAACTTTTCTGTGAGGTCTAACGCTTCAGAGGCTGCTAAGGAAAAGGCACAGGTAACATCAATATCTTTCTGGACATATTTTGATGCCATGCGTATGGTGACTAAAAATGTCCATGTCCCTGACTGTTTCTATTCATCAAGAACACTAAAGTTTGAGAAGATAAAGTAAAACAACTCTAGCTCATGGATTTTGTGCTTTCTACTCTAGTGAATCATGGAGTCTGAGTCATTTGTGGTAATGATAAGAGAATGACACATTAATCCGGACCTATTTATAGAACCTTCTCCATGTATATAGTACCCCATTCTTTGAAATAAATTGAACTGCTAATGTTCTGTTTAGTAAGAAATATCCTTGTAACATAAAAAAAACACATAAGGAAGCTGATGAAGAAAATTAATTACTGTTATATATGTGATTTTCTTGTACATTTTACTACAGTAGAAGTGGAGTAGAAAATTTTCATTATGAAGCAGAACAGTTTAGGGGAAAAACAAGTCTCTTTTGGTTTCCTGGGAACTTCAGGCTCACACAAATTTATCCTCATCATCACATACCAAATATGAATATTGTAAACATTTTAGAAGCATGTTAATAGGTTTTTAGTTCACCAAATTTTTCTGGAGATATCTTCTTTTCTGAGATACAATTCTTGCAAAATGCAGCTCAACCTTATAATTTCACCTAGACTGTTATTTCTACACAGTCTTTCAAACTTGATAACTTTATACATAGAAGGCACACTGAGTTCGTACCTGTGCCTCAGCTCCTCTAAGAGTGATTTCAGTGTGACTGCTCACGCATCTGAAGAATTAGATTTCTCTTCAGTAACAAAGTATAGATCTATCAATGTTCAGCTTAAAATGAGCTTCTCAAAAAAATTTCTTGTTCTTTGAAGATTTTTCCCATCTTACTTGGTTACCATTAGAACATTTCAAAAATTGGAAAGAGAGCTTATTCCATAAGGAAGGATAGTGAATAAGTATAATTTTTATAAGGCATTTTGTCAAAATAATTCTTACAAACTTTACAGGTCATTTTATGTTACTGTTCTTACAGCAAAATCTTCTTATGTGCTCCTTAAAAAGGAGCACACCATGTACAGAAAGCAAATAATTCACTGTTAGTGGAATTAATATTTTAAAGGTCCCAATAACCTAATACAGAAGGCTCTTATTAGCATACATTTCAAACTGTGATACAGTAAATAGCTTCCCAGTATTTGACCCCTTATTCTGGTAGTGTGTTCGCTTTCTAGTGTCTCTATTGGTCCAAAGGTGATCGCCCTCACCTTCCTTTGGCACAATAGAGGTGAGTGAGGGCTGTATCCATAGCCATTAGCACTGTGTGATCCTCCTCAGCAATAGTATAATGGGGTGAGCTGCCAGAGCACAGTGTGGGCTGTCTGCTCCCCAGGGAACAGAAGTTGTGGGGCTTGTCCGGAGGTCAGCAAGTGCAGGTCCTGGCAGCCAGGACCTGTTATACACGTATCCAGGCATCAGGGGAGTGAGCAGGCACAGCAGCAGCCCCATCCCTGGACTTCAGGCAAGTACCAGGCCACGAACTTGAGTAAGTCATTCCATAACCCTAGTCTGGCCAGTGGCAGTTTCTGGCACAGATGTAAAAGACTATGATGAAGATAAGGCTACTTGGTGACTTATAATGCACTCCAATCCAGGTAAATTAGCTTTAGAATGGAACTTGCAATCAAAAAAATAATGGTAAATTAACCTATTTTTAGTAATCTGAAGATTTTTGTAATGTGTTTGTGTTGTCTACCTGCAATAAAAATGAAAGAACTGAATAACATGAGAAGGTTCTCAAAATAAATGTTTGGTTCAAGTTAAATATATTCTATAGTTTATCTAGCAGATAAATTCACATACTTATAATTAGTATGCTGAGTGTAAAACTAAAGGTGGCCCTACTTTACAAATGAAAGGAAGTCTTGAATATTTTTACTGATATTATTTTGTCATGCTTAAATAGTGTTTACATCATTCATAAGCTGCAAAATCTTTGTTTTAGCTCTCTGTTTGATTGGAATAATTCTGCCTTTCATCCTAATTAATTTCTAAGATAATCATGTTGTCATTTCTAATAACGGAAAAGAGGTCAGAGCAAAAGTCCCTCACTGGGATCTCACTTCTCCTGCATTTCAGATGTTTTTATTGTGGTGTCTTGCAAAAACCAAATTAAAAGAAAATCACAAAGGCAATAATCCTATCAGACAGCCATGTTTCAGAATGTGCATTGCTCTTCTTGATCAACACAGAGGTGATGAACTCTGTTGTTTTGTTTTGGGTTTTTTTAGATCCTTTTCTAGTGAGTGCACTACAGAGATAATGACACAAATGAGATGGATTAGAAGGAAAACATTTTTAAATGCACTTAATAAATGACTCACAAAAATGCTAAACCACCAATGTCAAATTACTCTGCTTGTACAATCTCAGATACTTTCTGGAATAATTTTCCACTCAGTGGGCGCTCTATATTCCACAGTATAGTGAATAGTGCTGGTGAAAACAAATTAAATACATCCTAAGTTTCTTTCCTTTACCCCCAGAAGACCACCAGAAGATCCAAAATCCAAACTAATTTTTTTTTAAAAGCAGGAAAACGTAGCTTAAGTGTGTTGCTTGTTGGACTAAGGCTTTTTGTTGCTTTAAATATTATTTGCAAAGTTTTTCACATTAATGATTTAAAATGGGAACCCTTGACAGCTCAATTTAAAAAGATGAATATTTAGATTTTTGGGTGATGTAAATTAAGTTGATGGGATTATGCCTGTTAAGAGCAAGAGAGAAATTAGGCAGAAAATACTAGCACCCAATAGGGAGACTGATCTTTTTCCTTTGGTTTAAGGTCTTTGACACTTTACCCGCAGTGACATACAAGCAGAGACAGTGATACTTTAGATGTTGTTCCCTGTCAGGATTATGGAACTTAATTAATAATGCCAGCCAACATTATTTTCAGGGTCAGTCAGTCACCCTTGAGTTCTCTAATCTTCAAGATCAAACTATTGTAAAAATATATGAAACCCCCATCTTGCTGGTTCATGAAAACTCAGAAGCTTATCGTTTGTCTCTTGCTTAGGCTCTCCATCCCTCTCTGTTATTAAATACACCTGTCCATCCTCATCCCCAAGTGCTGCAGGTCTATCTGCCTTTCTGACAGAACGGTCTTATAAAACTTCTGAAATTTTTTGAGTTATAACTTCTACGGACATTTTCTTATGTTTCAGCTATCTGAAGCTTGGTACTATACTACATAACATAGATTCCAAACTCTAAGCTCCTAGTAATTTTCTGAGAAAGAAAAAAGGAAAGTAGAACAGTAATTCACTAACAGTCTGCCCCCATCAGGAAAATAAAAATAAGTATTTTATCGTTCATAAAAGAGATTTTTATTTATTTTTCTAAAGGAGGTTGCTAATAAAACAAACCAAGGAATTAACAGTGCACTACTGTATCAAAAATAAAATCATAGAATCATTAAAGTTGGAAAAGGCCTCTAAAATAATTGAGTTCAACTATTAACCCAGAATCACACTATGTTCGCCACTAAACCATGTCTCCAAATGTCTCATCCATAAGCCTTCTTTAGTCTCCGCTGGGTTAAGAACTGACTAGATGGTCATACTCAGAGAATGGTGAATGGTGCCACATCCAGTTGGCAGCCAGTCACCAGTGGTGTTCCCCAGGGACCAGTGTTGAGCCCAGTCCTGCTTAATATCTTTATTGATGGTCTGGATGAGGGGATTGAGTCCACCATTAGCAAATTTGCAGATGACACCAAGGTGGGAAGAGTGTCAGACTGCTGGAGGGTAGGAGAGCTCTGCAGAAGGACCTGGACAGGCTGGATAGATGGGCTGAATCCATGAGGTTCAACAAGACCAAGTGTTGGGTCCTACATTGTGACCACAACAACCCGCTGCAGCGCTACAGACAGAGTGGCTGGAGAGCAACCTGGCAAAAAGGGACATGAGGATACTGATTGACAGCAGAATGAACATGAGCCAGCAGCGTGCCTAGGTGGCCAAGAAGCCAAATGTCATCCTGGTCGGTATCATGAATAGTGTGGCCACCAGGACCAGGAAAGTGATTCTTCCCCAGTATTTGATGCTGGTTAGGTTGCACCTTGAGTTCTGTGTCCAGTTCTGGATCCCTCAATTTAGGAAGGATATTGAGATGCTTGAGCATGTCCAGCGAAGGGCAATGAGGCTGGTGAAGGGACTGGAGCACAAGTCCGGTGAGGGGTGGCTGAAGGAACTGTCGTTGTTTAGTCTGAAGAAAAGGAGGCACAGGGGTGCCTCCAACTGCCTGAAGAGAGGTTGTAGCCGGGTGAAGCCCAGTCTCTTCTCCCAGACAGCCAGCAGTAGGAGAAGAAGGGACAGTCTTAAGCTGCACCAGGGAAGGTTTAGGTAAGACATCAGAAGGAAGTTCTTTACAGAGAGAGTGATTGGACATAGGAATGGGCTGCCAGGGAGGTGGTGAAGTCACCATTCCTGGAGATATTTAAGAGACTGGATTTGACACTGTGTGTCATGGCCTAATAGACAAAGTGGTGTTAGATCAAAGGTTGGACTTGTTGATCTCAGAGGTCTTTTACAACCTACTTGAGTCTGTGTGATTCTGTGATTTTCAGGGATGATAACTGTTGAACCTCATACAGTTGGCTTCAGCTCATTGATCTAGCCTGTCCAGATCCCTCTTCAGAGCTTTCCTACTCTCTAGCAGATCAATTCTCCTGTTGAACTTGGTGACATATGTGTGAACTGACTGAGGGTGCACTGAATCCCCTCATCCAGATCATCAATAAAGATATTAAACAGAATTGGCTGATACACTGTGCCCTGGGAAACACCACTTATGACTGTCCACCAGCTGCATTCAACTCCATTCACCCCCATTCCCCTGAAAACATGTTATGATTTTTTTAATGATCATTTTTATAATTAAGGAATCCCTAGGAATGTGTTTGTAAAATATTTATGAAAAAATCTAATGGTCTCCAGACCAAAGGTAATTAATAAAAAAAAAACCCTAACAAAAAAAAAACAACTAGCTTTAATTTTTCTGCTGTTTTGATGAAAGATTTGCATTTGTTTTTTAAAAAAAATTTCTTAAAACAAAGTAAGGCTTCCTAGTTCAGTAAGCAATCTTATACTCTCTTGGCATTCTGTGACATAAGCCTATCTCTGATTTCCATGTATGTTTTCTGGAGAGTGAAGATGATTTGGCATTCCTAGATTGGTTTATAGGTTATCACTCAATTATTTTCAGTCTAATTTTATTTTGTTTTGCTGATTTATACTTTTGCTTTAGTTATATTATTTGATGTGTGAAACAAATAAAACACCTTACTAAGTCTTAGACTGGTAGACTCAACTGTGTGACCACAAGCAAGTCATCCAATTGTCCTCATTTATCAAAGTTTCCCTTGGGAGAGTGTGCCTGGACAGTGTCCAGGTGGAAAGGTACCTGGGGGTACTGGTTGACAGCCAGCTCAACATGAGCCAGCAGTGTGGCCTGGTGGCCAAGAAGGCCAACGGCATCCTGGCCAGCACTAGGAATTGTATGGCCAGCAGGAGCAGGGATGTCTTTCTTCCCCTATACTCGGTACTGGTGAGGCTGCATCTTGAATATTGTGTCCAGTTCAGTTTAGGAAGGACATTGAGATGCTCGACTGTGTTCAGAGGAGGGCAACAAGGCTGGTGAGGGGCTTGGAACACAAGCTCTATGAGAAATGGTTGAGGGAGCTAAAGTAGTTTAGCCAGGAGAAAAGAAGACTCAGAGGTGACCTTATAACTCTCTACAGCTTCCTGAGAGGAGGTTGTACTCAGGTGGTGGTTGGTCTCTTCCACCGTGCAGCAACTGATAGAACAAGAGGACAGTGTGTCTCAAGCTGTGTCAAGGAAGGCATAGGCTGGATATTAGGAAAAAGTTCTTCATGGAAAGAGTAATAAAGTACTGGAATGGTCTGCCTAGGGAGGTGGTAGAGTCACCATCTCTGGATGTGTTTAAAAAAAGACTGGACATGGCACTTGGTGTCATAGTCTAGTTGAGGTATGGGTTGGACTCGATGATCTCGGAGGTCTCTTCCAACCTAGTTATTGTGTGATTCTGTGGTTCTGTAATTAAGGATTATATTGGGTTTTTGTGGCCAGGTTTTGGTACTAGGGTGAACTGCAGGGTTGGCTTCTGTGAGAAGTTGAGCCAATCATAGATGGTGGTAATATCTCTGTGGAAACATATTTAAGAATGAAAAAGAAAAAGTATTGCATGGAAGTGACTATGTCCAGAGAAGAGCAGAGTGCACATATGCGAGAGGAACGACTCTGAAGACATTAAGATCAGTTGAAGAAGGGAAAGAAGTGCTCCGGCTGCCAAAGCTGAGATTTCACTACAGCCTGCGGTGAAGATTGTGATGCAGCAGCTGTGCCCCTGCAGCCCATGGAAGATCACAGGGGTGCAGAGATCCACCTGTAGCCCGTGGAGGAAGGAGATAGATGCCCAAAAGAAGTCTGTCACCCCATAAGGAAACCCATGCTAGAGAATGATACTGCAAGGGATCTGTGGACCCATGGAGTGAGGAGCACTTGCCAAAGCAGGTTACCTGGTAGGACATGTGACCCTGTGGGGGACTCACACTGGAGCAGGCTGTGCCTGAAGGACTGCACTCCATGGTACACAAATGACTGTAACCCGCATTCCCTATCTCCCTGAGCCAAGGTGGGGAAGAGCTTGAGCCCAGGAAGGAGCTAGGAGTGGTGGTGGGGAAGACGTTTTTAAGAATTTTCTTTTTTTTTTACATCTCATTATCCTGTTCTAATTTTGGTTGGTAATAATTTCAATAAATATCTCCAATTAAAGTCTGCTTTGCCTGTGATGTTAATCGATGAGTGATGATCTTAACTCATAGGCCTTTCATTATATTTCCCCCCCCCCCATCCAGTTGTGAAAGGGATCTACAGACAAATTTTGGTGGATACCTGGCATCCAGCAAGGGTTAACGTAGTGCAGATATTTTCATAAATTTTCTAAATGGGAAAGCCTTTTCAAAACCTTTGGAGTGTATGGTGATGAATGATTATAAGACACAACTCCTTTTGTGAATGAAACAACATTTGAAAAATATAAAATGAAGAGAAGTTATGATTAGTAAATCATAGTGTCCAACAGTGTTATCTATGATATTTTTGTCAAGAAATCAGAGTATGGAGAGATTGACAAAACAGAATTCATTCTAAGGCTTCTCTGGCTCATCTCACAGCTTCAATTTTCCTTTCTACTACCCTCTGACTTGAGATCTCACAATTCCATGGTCTACAGTGCTTCCCAAAGGAAAGATTCTGAACAGCTGATTTCCCTGCCCTCAGAATCCCTAAATTCCCATGTACTTCACTTGTAACCTTTCAAGTGTGTGCACTCTATTCTGCTCCAAATAATGCTTTTGAATTTTGCCACCACACTAAGCTCTCTTCAAATCATAAACTGTCTGGATTTTTTCACTTTTCCTCTCCATTCTTTACTACGTAGTAGCAGTGTGCCACCCTATCTCTATTCCCTGCCCTGAAATTTCTGTGCTGATGAACCTCATCTTTCTTCCCCTCCAAGTCCTATAAATAATATAGTCAACTCCATCACTTCTTAAGTAATTTAAAAATGCTTCCTGGTCTTATGACTACTGCACTCCCACTGATCATGGAAAATTGCTTTTCTTCTCTATCTTCCTTACTCCCTATTTGGCCAGGAAGAGTGTTAATGCTGCTGTGGGAGGGATTTACCATAACAAGACACTTGCCAAAATCCACTTGGATATAAGCGACAGCACAGAAACTGAGATCCAAGAACAAAAAGGGCAAAAAAGATATATGGCAGCCTTACTCAAGAAACCGTGCTAGTTGTTCTTTTTTTTAACATAAATGACTCAGAGAAGGGAACAAACTTGTAATGTTTCTGATGTTTCTGAGTTGGGCAAATCTGAAGCTGATGCTACCGACTTGCAGAAGGATTTGAAAATGTTACACAAGTAATATCTGAACATGTTACACAAGTAACATCTGCTGAACAGCAGATGAAATTCAGTGTTGATAAGTTCAAGGTAATATGCCTGAGGGAAAATATGACTGGAAGTTAGCTCTTACTTTTCATGAAAGTGCTCCTGAAGCTATTGTTAACAGTTCTCTGAAAAATTTAATTCAGATGTTCAGCATCAGAAAGACAAATGATAACAAAAAAAAACAAAACAAAAAAAAAAAAGAGGACCCTCTCATCAAAATAAAAGATTATTTATTCCTGCTTAATGTATGGTTTGCAAGCACTTTCAATGCTATGTGTAGTTCTTTTGACATGTATCTTCATCCAAAGGAAAAAAAAAAAAGACTTTAAAAGAAGTAGAAGAGATAATTTTATCCAAGAGTATTTCTTATTTTGTGGCATAGGGAAGTCAGCATTTTAATTTATGAAAATAAGCTGGGTTAGGGAGTCTTTGGTAGACGGAGCAGATGAATAGTGATTATTCATCATTTCTCATTATCCAAAAAATGGTAATTCCTAATGCAATTATCAAACAACTGATAAGCTGTTTTAAGCAAGAACATAGAAGTATTTTTGCATAACATTAGATATGATCATATGTAATAGGAATATGGCATGGGTACACATTTGGCTTGGCAAAATTTAGTTATAGCCTGTCTTTGGAATGATAACCAAGGGAAGATTTATACAGTACATGCCCTTTTTCCTATACCATTTAATTAATCATCTGCCAGTGAGCAGTGTCAGAAGAATTTACAGAATTTATAAATGCTCCAGGGTCTTGTGAATATTGGTGCTGCTCTCCCACTGGTCACACAAATGATGCATGAACTTAAAAAAAATAAATACCCAAAGCAAATCAAACAACAACAAAAAAAAACAAAACAAAACCCAAGCAACCTACAAATAACACCCTAGAAAGATTATTTATTCCCATTTAATGTTTAATGCTTGGCATAATCCTGCTTCACAAATCTAATATAGGAAACAGCATAAATTAGACCTGTAGACCTATGGAAATTATTAACTTACTGTGTATTTTTATAGTGATTGGCAGGTGTATTGATATTAAGCATATCCTTTTTTTTTTTTCTTGCATTATGTTATTTATCACACACTCATTTTGCTACTAGTCCCATTTGGAACCAGATTCCTAGCCCATTTATATTTTTCGGGGTCAGACTGTGCCATAAAACCTATTTCAAAGGAAGAAGCATAGTCATGAAAATCTCGGGTGCTTGCCATGGCTCCCCCTTACTGGCCCATAACTAGACCATTCACTGCAAATCTCCTGGAAAGTAATAAGATATTAGCTGTTTGTTTTGTTTTGGTTTGTTTTTTTTTTCTATTAAAGAAGTCAGGAGAATGATTTTTGACAGTACATACACCAATCTTCTAAAAATGCAATGTAGTTTAATGTAGAAACCATAACATTATATTGTGAATGGTGCAGTTCATATATAAGTATGCAGCAGATATGAAATATCAAAGCAATAACTCTGTGTTAGGATGCACAAAATGGCCAGAACACAGTAGTTAATGTCAACTGATAAATCAGAGACAGGGATCATGGCTTTGCATCAGGTTCCTTCTCATGCCTAAGCTCAGAAATATTTAGTCTTATAAGTAAAGTACTATTTCTATTAAAATGAGTGTAAGTCTTTCCAATTATATCAACAGACATTGAATTAAGCCTAAGATCTGAAGGTTTTAAGATGAAGTCAGATGTGGAATACA
Source organism: Serilophus lunatus (assembly GCA_013399895.1). Taxonomy (NCBI): domain Eukaryota; kingdom Metazoa; phylum Chordata; class Aves; order Passeriformes; family Eurylaimidae; genus Serilophus; species Serilophus lunatus. The sequence goes on from VXBA01001214.1 coordinate 27,299, forward strand.
TTTGTGGCTTTTCTGACATAGTTTTACATCTAATGTTTAAGTATTTTTCTATAGGAGATTATGCTGATATAAATAAAATTAGGTAATTAAATGCATATAAATATATTACAGATGCAAATAAAAGTGAGGGATAATCCAGCCAGCAGTCAATAAGAATGCTGTATTACCATTATGTCAAAAGAATATGTGTTTTTCGCAGCTAGTATATTTGTCTCAATGTTTTTTATAGCTACTAGAATTTCTGTATCAAGAAACTGACATTCTCTGAAGGAAAGATCACTGCAAACATATGCAAACCCTCTAATTTTATATGTTGAAATAAAAATGGCTTCCTAGGCAACCTTTTTTTCTTAGATGAAGATAAACCCTTTTTTAATGCAGTTTTTTTGTCCCTCCTATATCTAAAGGATCAAATGAAACTTGCATTTTTTTAATTTATCTAGGAAATTTCTTTGTTTAGGGAAAATTTGACTGTTAAAGGAAAGGAGGAAATAAAATAAGAGAGTGCACACCAGAGAGAGAGAGAGGGAGAAAGAAAGCAGGTCTTTGAGCCAAATAAAATGGATAGGTTTCAGAGATAACTAGTTTATGCTATGTGGCTGTTAAGAAAGCTGTAGGGATTTAGAGATTCAGAGGAAGAAGAGAAGGATACTGTAGTGCAGTCGGGTTCAGTGAGCTATATAATCTACTTAAAAGTTTGATTCAAAATTCTATTGTGTCTGGACAGTAGGCAGCCTGCCTTGTGGACATGAAGGAAAGCAATGGGTTCTTAAACTTTCATGTGGCTGCACTGCCATTGCTGTCTCTTTTTATTAATGACAGGGAGGCAACCATGATAAGTCTAAATGGGCAGAGCTCTGATTGGCTTAAGTGAACTTCCTATCTATAATGCCCTGCTAGTCTCCCTGTCTGCTTGATTTCTATAGCAACAACTGAAGTGCAGCAGCACATTGATGGAAAAAGTAGCAAAACACTTTCCTGCAGTATAATTTCTTCTTATCTTAACTCTAGTTCTCTCTGAAAGATCACTCTTTCTTTATTGGAGGATGTCAAACTGTGTTTGCTTTAGAGAGGTCAAAATGTACAAGAGTAAAACAGTCATATCTACCGTCCTGACATAACACACACCGCAGAACATTTATACAGATACATGAACATCTATATTTGATGCAGACATTTTGAAAATATGTCTTATAGCTTGCGACTTATTTTTTAATGCCCTTAGATATTGGGTGTTACCTATAACTTGTTGCCTTACCTATAACTGAGGTAAATTCAAAGGATGACATTAAATAATTTTTTTCAATTTATCACCTGGCTTTCATCTTAGAAATACTTGAGATTATTTGTTAAAAAAATAAAACCATTAATTTAATTTTAATGCAACATCTGTACATAAGTTAGAGAAAAAACTGTTCAAAGGAGGCTGTAAAATGTGAAACTCAGCTTCAGTAATCCACATATTAATGTTTCCCTATATAATCTCAACATAGCAATCTCTGCACAGCCTCAGACTGTTTTTTAAATATGAATATGATTACTAAAATATTTTTCCATTTCACACTGTAGAGATAACTACATTATGCAACTTGCATTAAGTTCTTATTTACCATTAACACCAAAGATGATAAGTGTGCTGTGCTTTAAACTTATTTCATGTTATTTACTCTGCAAATAATGTATTTATAAAAGAAAATATTCACTCTGTAAATAGTGTAAAGAGGAATTCAAGGTCATAGACTAAACATAATGTGATACTAGCCTTGCATAGCAATAATTATACACTACACATTCTACTCATCAACATAATAACAACTGATGCTGAAACATTTTACTACAAAAGATGCCATAGTTATTTGTCTTTCCAACAATTTTTACATTTCCTACAGCTTATTACAACACTTTCATTTCTTCTCTATAAAGTATATTTTATTCCAAGAGCACATAAGGTAATTCCATCAGTTTTAATGTGTTCATATCATGATTTGAACCGATTTTTGCTTCCAGTATCCATATCACAGAGATATAGTGAATTAACTATGAAATCCTTGAAATGATGACCTGAATCTGACACAATTTTAAATGGTTCTTACAGTTTTTAGCATTAATTTATATGAATTTCCATAAATTGCCTAAGAAAAACAGGAATAACACATATTTTATCCCCAGGTAACAGCCTATGTTCATCAAGCTTCAGTAAATCAGAAACAAGACTTGCTTGATTTCAGTTAGAGGCAGAACTTCAAAAATCAAAAGAGAATATGCAGGAGAGCTTTTAAGCTATTTTATAATAGATTTATTTTTTTTTTACCATTATATCCACTGAATATTTATTTCACCGCTGAGGACTTCCCTCCAAATACTTGCAGAAGTTACTAGGTATTTTTTTGGTGGCTGCTGGACACCACAGATTTTAGGCTGGTGGTCCCAAGTAAATTTAGGTCAACACAACAGTAAACTAAAAGGAAAATACTGTCAACACTTCAATAGGAAAAACTGAATTGCTTCATTAATTAATTATAATAAGTTTTAATGAGGATAAGGTGTAGTTACTCTGAATTCTACATTTCAGAGATAGTAAAGAAAGCTCCTAATTACAGCACATATTTACTTTTTCATCATATCTATATTCTGCTTCATGAATTCATAGACAGAAGATGAAATTGACTTCAGACAGTATGTAATATTTTCTTTCATTTCAGAAGACTTTCTTAGCCATGGAAAGTATAGACCAGAAAAGACATGATGAAAGCATATCCTAAGCCCACAGGTCTTCAGTGTATGGAAAGCAACATTAACTTCTGTCTAGTCATGCTAAAAATTATCAGCATAAAATTCCAGACCAGCTCTGTGCCTCAGAAAAGGTATGATCTACCAGCTTTTATGGGACACTCTTTAATATTCATGTTAGAAGTACCAAAGCTATTTGCAGCATCATGGACACTTAAACACATTAAGAAAAATGGCAGGAGATAAAACTGAAATAATACAATTCAAAGTCATCAAAGAATCATTATAGGAAGAAAGGACAAACAATTCAAATAGATAGCTATGAAGCACAGCAATTCACTTTTCCTTGCTAAATATTTAACCAGGCATTATTAGAAAAGTGTGACAGGGCCAGAAGAGAGAATCTGGAGAAATCTTTGCAGCAGAAAATGTTTCCATTTATGGTGGCTTGACCTTGGCTGGACACCAGCTGCCCCCCATACCACTCTATCACTTCTTCCTCAAGTGTCTAAAGAAGAGAAAATATGATGAAAGACTCAAGATAAAGACAAGGAGAGATCTCTCAGTAAGTACTACCACAGCCAAAACAGACTTTGCTTGGGGAAATTAATCTAATTTATTGTCAATCAGAAGGCAGAGCATGATAATGAGAAATAAACCCACATATTTAAACCATCTTCTCTCCACCTCTTCCATATTTTTCTGAGTTCTCCGTCTCCTTTCCCAAGCAGTCCAAGAGGCAGGGAATGGGCATTGAGGTCAGTTTATCACATATCTTTGCCACTCCTTCATCCTCAGTCTCTGGATCCCACTCACAGAAGACAGTCCTCTCTGCATTTATGCAGTGTGGGTCTTTTCCACAGGCTGTAGCTCTTCATAAACTCCTGTAACATGAGTCCTTCCCACAGGTGATGGTCCTTCAGGATCTGTCTGCTCCAGCAGCAGCATGAGTCCCTCATGGGATCACAGATCCTGTCAGAAAACCTGCTCCAGACAGCCTGTCTGTGGGGTCACAACTTCTTCTGTCATGCACCTGCTTTACTGTGGCATCCCACACAGGCCACAAAAAGATCTCTCTCCATGGACCTCCATGGAAACAGCTGCCTCACCATGATCTGCACCATGGGCTGCAGGAATCTCTGCTCTGACATCTGAGGTATCTCTCCCTTCTCTTCTTCAATGACCTTAGTGTCTGCATAGTTGCTTCTCTCACACATTCTCAGTTCTCTCTTTTGGCTTCTTTTGTGCAGCAGTTTTTTTCCCCTTCTGACTATGTCATCCCGGGGGTGCTACCACCATTGCTGATGGGCTCAGCTTTGACTAGTGGTGTGTCTGTCATCTGTCTTCAAATTACCTGACACTGTTTTTATCCGACATGTCATCTTTTTGGAAAATCCATCACTGGAGCTTCCCCCCACTACGAAAACCTTGCCATGCTATCCCAATACACTTTTCTAGTTCTTTTTATACAATGAAGATGTGAGGACATAACTGATGTTGAGACAATGTATCTGCCACATACTGTCTTGTAAGTAAATTGACAAAGTTGGTATCTGCAGCAGAAGATGAAGTGGGGCAGTAGCTGCTAAAATGAAACAGTTCTGGAACAACCATCCAGTACACCTTTTGCATATCTTAGGTAGAGAAAAATGTAACACTAATAGGGATAATATTTTTTAATGATAATTAAAAACATTTCCAAATGGCTAATGAAATATTGATGTACTTACACAGTTATCATAGAAGTGCATTTTATTTTAGTTAGTCACCAAAGACTTTATTTCATGTGTTCTACTCATTGTGAAAATTAATAGGTTAGATTACATAATGGGACTATGTCCTTATTTAGAGACAACTATGTGATTTACATTTTGGAACACGAGACTATGAGATGCGGAAAAGGAGATAGCCACTCTTTAATTAAATATCTATATCTATTATGTATTTAAACAAGAGAAGCACGGGACACAAAACCAATATTTCTGAATAAAACTGAACAACTTGTAGAGAATAGCCAGAAAACACTATTCCCTGTTAGACCAAATAAGTCCCTTGACCACAGGAAGGTGGTGGCAGCAGTCTCAGTCTCCCTTGGCAAACCAATGGAGGGTGAGAAAGAAAACAATCTCACCGGCTCTCTGGGTGGAAGAGAGGGAAGACTAAACCTTAATATATGAAGTCATTCTCCAATGAGGTTGGGCTGAAATTCAGGCAGATGGTGGCAGAGTTGCTGCAGACACTTGGAGAGCGAGACTCGGTTTGTGTTCCCCGTTTGAGCTATGTGTGAGAGACAGCCCATGCTTTCCCCGTGCTGGAAAACATAGCCTCCCCTGCACATGTGCACTTTAGTCCTGGGCACTGGTGCCACCAGCCCAGCTTCAGCCACAGCACCAGGCACTGGCTCTGCCTACCTCTGGCTACAGTGGAGGGAGCAGCAGCAGGAGCAATGGAGGGAGCAGCAGGAATGAGTCCACAGCCAAGCAGAAATGAGGTGGAGGGCAAAGCAACTCCTCCTTTTCCCTCACTTGGCCCTGCCAGCAAATGGGGAAACATTTCTATATATAGAATAAAATAAATACTCAACCAAAACAGACTACAATTCATACTGAATGGCTTTGACTGTTGAATGTAAGCTAATCATAGAATCATTACAGTAGAAAAAGATCTCTAAGATCATCCAGTCCAATTACAACACAGGACCACTCCCATGTTTGCCAATGAGCCATGACCTCAAGTGCCATATCGACTTCCAGGGATGTTGACTCCACCAGTTCCCTGGGCAGTCTGTTGCAATGCTTGACGTCTCTTTCTCTGAAGAAGTTTTTTGCTGACACAGTCAGCAGCTATTAAACTAGTACTGATTATAAGAAAAACATAATTAAAATGTTAATTATAAATACAAAGGAATGAAAATACATTAATCACAACACAGTAGAAATCTACATGATGTAAGTCCCTAAATAGAAACATCATGTTTATGCCTTTCCTCAAAAATATGATATAGAAAGCAAAGATGAATCACATAAAATACAGAATTAACAATCCTTGCTTGAAGAAAATGAGAGTCATAAAACATTTTGGAAACGTTGAGATACAGTCAAACTGAAGCAACAGGAGATTGAAACAGAAAAGATTTCCTATGTTTTCTTTCCAGGCAAGTACAATTTTTCGCAAATTAATTCCTTATGCTCTTTGGTTTTTAAAAGGCTACATAGGAGAAGATTAGTGTGCTAGTTAAGTCATAGGAAAGCAGCAAAACAATAAGGAAAATGTCCAGCTGTGCATTGAGAAGTCATCATAGCAACATAAATCCCCAAACCAGCATGAAATCTAATGACATGTATTTGGTGTGCCTTCCCTTTTCAGGATGAGAAATTGTGAAGGGCAGCTGCAGTGAGATTGAGAATTATCTCAAAGTTGCAGTCACTCAAAGGAAAATAAAGAGAATTTTCAAATAATAAGTAGTTAATGGTTATTACAGTATAAATGGCATACATAGGAAACTGGGAGGGTGTGGAGGTGTGTGTTTGAGGAAGTCAGAACAGGGATGAGAAAGAAGCCATTAAATGGTATGTATTCAGTAAAGCTGCTCTCTCACTCCCCTCTGCAACTGGACAGAGGAGAGAAAATATAATGAAGGATGCATGGGTTGAGACAAGGACTGTGAGACATCGCTTAGCAATCACCATCATGGGCAAAACAGACTCAAAGTGGAGATATTAATTAAATTTATTACTGACAACATCAAAGCAGGATAATGAGAAGTAAAATGAATCTTTAAAATACCTTCCCCCCACCCCACCCTTCTTCCCGAGTTCTACCTCCTCCCCCTGCAGCAGTGCAGGGAGACAGGGAATGTGGTTACAGTCAGTTGTTTCTGCCACTGCTCAGGGAGAGGAGTCCTTCCCCTGCATCCCATGGGATCCCTCCCATGGGAGACAGTCCTTCATGAACTTCCCCAATGTGACTCCATCATATGGTCAGGAGTTCACCATGAACTGCTGCAAAGTGGGTCCCTTTTCCATGAGGTGCAGCCCTTCAGGTACAGGCTGCTCCAGTGTGGGCCCTCACTGGGCCACAAGTCCTATCAGAAAAACCTGTTCCAGCATGAGCTTCTTTTCACACAGATCAGCGAGTCCCTGCCAGGACCCTGCTCCAGCATGGGCCTACCATGGGGTCAAAGCCTTCTTCAGGTATCCACCTGCTCTGGCGTGGGCTCCTCCACGGGCTGCAGGTGGATCTCTGCACTCTTGTGGTCCTCCACGGGCTGCAGGGGCACAGCTGCTCCACCATGGTCTTCACCATGGGCTGCAGGTGAACCTCAGCTCTGGCTCCTGCAGCATCTCCTGCCCCTCCTTCTCTACTGACCTTGGTGTCTGCATTGTTGTTCAGATGTTCTCACTCTGCTCTTCTCTGTCTGCCATCTTCATCTGCTCAATAACTTTTCCCCCTTCTTAGGTATCTTAGATACCTGGTTGATAGGAAACTGAACATGAGCCAGCAGTGTACCCAGGCACACTAGCCAATGGCGTCCTGGCCTGCTGTGGTGATTTTAACACTAGGGGATGCAATAGTGACGAAAGACTGAATAGAAGCTCCAACAGCTAATGCCGTTTATTTTCCTAGGGGCACTATGAAACTATAGACCCCTTTAAGCACTAACCAAAATACACACAACTGACCAGACAATATTACGCAATAAAATAGAAAAGAAAACAAACAATGAACTGCTCCTCCAAGCAGACTTGTGGGCTGAGGAGCGGAGGGAAGGAAGTGAAGCCACCTCGAAGATGGTATCTCCTGGCCCTCGGAGCCTCTGAAAGACAAAAACAGTGAGAAGCATCCTCTTCCCAGGAATCCAAGGGGAAAAGATACCACACTGTTCCAGCTGAGTGGTGTTCTGTCATCACTGTGGGGACTCTGATGCCGCTGCAATGACACTGCATGGCCTAGGCACCCGGGAAGGAGCAGCTGTGCTTCTCCCAGCACCGATGGAAGCTGGAAAGAGGCAGGACTTCCCTCTTCCATGGCTTTTATGGGCTACCAATCACACATGAACTCGGGGTCCTCTTCTCAACCAGGCTGTCCTCCCATGGGGTGGCTGCGTTGGGCATCACCCTCTGTCCGAGATTTCACCATAAGGCAAAGTTGGCGCTCCCGTCAAAAATTGCCCATGTGACTGCTCTTGCCAGGAGGAGAGGGGCCACCGCCATTGCCCTGATGGCGCTGGGGATGCCCGGAGCCCGGGGGTACCGCCTGTGGGCTGCCTCCACTGCTACGTATCCACTCTGGGCAGCAGCGCTGGCCTGGGGGTCAGCTCTGCCCTGTGCATCAGCTGCTGCCATTGCCGGGGTGTGGCTCCACCCCCTATGGCCATCACCATGGCCACCAGGCCAGCTGCCAGCACTGGGGACAGCCCTCCAATGTCAGCACGGCTGCGGAACCCCAGGAGAGGGGACCAGGAGTTGCCAGGAGCCAGGAGGGTCTCTGCCACCCACCACGAGGCAGCGGCACCCCACCTCCTGCCGCTGCTGAGGCCAGCAGGGTCAGACTCTGAACGGCCCCGGGGCTGGAGACCAGACAGAGGCAGCTCCCTGCCCCACCCAGCCACAGAAGAGACCAGCCAGGAGCAGAGGCTGCCCAGGTCCCAGCCCGGCCTGGGGAAGCCATGGGGAGGCAGCCAGGAGCAGCCCTTGCTGCCCCCCCTGGCCCCAGGGAGAGCCCCGGCCCTGGGAGAAACTGGGCAGGAGCAGGGGCTTTCTGGTCCCCACCTGGCCCGAGGAGAGCTCCAGCTCCAGCATGGGCTGGACCCAGCAGGTCACAGCCAGGGAGAACCCCTGACCCAGCATAGTCGCTGCAGGAGGGAGGCCCCAGTGAGACACAATCCTGGAGTCACTCCCTGCAACCACCTGGGGAGGGGTTTCACCCTCCAAGTTGGCCGTTTCCCTTCTCAAGGAAAGAAAAAAAGAAAAGTTTAAAGAAAACAATCTCCCCCCCTCCTCCCAAGACAAAACTGCTTCCCTAAACCACTACAGCTGCATCAAGAATAGTGTTGCCAGTAGGACTCGGGAAGTTATTCTTCCTTTGTACTTGGCACTGGTTAGGCCTCAGCTTGAGTGCTGTGTCCAGTTCTGGGCCCCTCAGTTTAAGAAATTTGTTAAGTTGCTGGAATGTGTCCAGAGAAGGGCAACGAGGATGGTGAAGGGGCTGGAGCACAAGCCCTATGAGGAGCACCTGAGGAAGCTGGGCTTGTTCAGCCTGGTAAAGAGGAGACTCAGGGATGACCTTATTGCTGTCTATAACTACCTGAGAGGAGGTTGTAGTCAGGCGGGGGTCGGTCTCTTCTCTCAGGCTCCCAGTGATAGGACGAGAGGACACAGTCTTAGGCTGCGTCAGGGGAGGTTTAGGTTGGATATCAGGAGAAACTTTTTCACAGAGAGAGTGATTTCCCATTGGAATGGGCTCCCCAGCGAGGTGGTGGAGTCACCGTCCTTGGATGTGTTTAAGGATAGGTTGGATGATGAACTTAGTGACATGATTTAGATGGTTCAGATGATGGATTGGTATTGGATAGGTTGTTAAGTTAGGTAAAAGGTTGGATTTGATGATCTCTATGGTTTTTTCCAACCTTCTTAATTCTGTGTAATTCTGTGTAATTTGGTGATATATAATCAGAGAGGTATTGCCATCATTCCTGATTAGCTTCACCTTGGCCAGTGGTGGGTCCATCCTGGACGAGGCTGTCACTCACTCTGCCAGACATGGGGGAAGCTTCTAGCAGCCTGTCAAAGAAGCTACCTCTGTAGCCCCTCCTACTACCAAAATCTGGCCACAGAATTCCAATACAAAAGGCTATTGAATTTTTCACCTTGTGGAGAGTTTAGGTTATATTAGTTAAAGAATCTAAACTGCTTTACCGTGGGACGGTTTCTCTGGAGTTAATTTCAAATATCTTGTGAAGTCAACAAAACAATGTAAAGAATTATTAAAAAAACCCCTAAGTTAATATTCTAGCTGCTCAAGTTTCAGGGGTAAAGTAATGTTTTTTCTCTCTTTGTTGTGACAAACTGCAAAAGGATAATGGGAACTTCAGCTGGGTCTGGAAGAGATATTAAGGGAAGTTGTTGCATTCTGTTCTGAGGAACTAGCCAAATCTGTTCATATCATTCAAGAGTGCATGTAACAGAATGAGTGACATTTCACTCACAAGATGAAACAAACTGACTTTTAGTATGCTTCAGGATGAAGAGAAGTGAAAGCAGGCTCAGTGGGAGAACACAGGTGGTGTTCACAAAATTCACAAAAAAAAAAAAAAAGGAAAAATAAAGTGAGTTGGTAATTGCAAGATCAATATTTATTCAAATTCATTTTTGCTCTGTGTTCTTTCAATTCATAAGAGACTGCAAATTATGCTGGTGATGAAATCTGAGTTCAGAGAAATTTTAGTCCCTTCCACTTTCTCTGAGAGCAGGAAAACAAGGTTTTTATATAAATTTTGGAGAGTAAGAAAAACTGACAATTTTTTGGCATCTAGCCAACCTCCACTGGTGTGTTAAATGTATCACAGATGAGCTGGGAGGACAGGCAGCAGGGCCTGGGCAATCCATACAAGTAAAAAATGAAAGGTTCAGCTGTGCTCTCTGAAAGACCTTGCCCCATGATGCCCAGATGATGAGAGAGAAGAGGAAAAAAAAATCCTCTTATTCCTAACTTTTACATAATGCTTTGATTTGAAGAAGAGTTTAGGGAGGTGAGTGTGGAACATTTTACCTCTGTGGAAGATATCAATGAGCAATTTCATAAGTGCTTTCATGTGATGTTTGCCCCCTGGGGTTGTCACAGAACAGCTTTTTGGAAACAAACAAACATACAAAAAACCCAAACCAAACAAAAAACCCCAAACATATAGATCTCACTGAATCTGAAAACCACTCTTTTTTCAAGAAATTCAGATTAAAATTCCAAGGCACCGTTGGCTGTTACAGTTCACCACTGATAAGTTTGTGTCTGGAATAGGAAAAAGAAGTCTATGTAATATTGTCGGAATCATTAAAGTTAGTCCTCCAAAATAATAACACTGTTTTAAATAACATAAATTGATGTTTTTAATGTTGCTTTTCAGTTTTGGGTATATCAGTTTGAAATCATAAATATATTAACTTTGGTTTGTTGGTGAAGTATTGTTCTGGAAGTGTGTTGGGCCATCCAGTCTTCTTCCTTTTCTTACATGATCCATTGTCCAAATCATAGAGGTATATTTTTCCTCTGCAATGAAACAAATTAAAGAAAAGGATATAGAAGAAGATAGGGCAGTATGCAGTGATCAGGCATAGGGCTTGCTCCGACAAGTGTAGCGACCAGCCTCAATTTACAACCAGACACTTCTATATCCCATTCTGTCCTTTCCTCGTTTGTTCCCTTCCACTTCCCTGCACATTGCCCCAGTAGTTGGCAGAGTACCAACAACAACCTGGACCCTTAGGTTCTCATCCTTACTGGTTTCAAAGTCACAGTTTGCTTGCAGTTTTTGTGATCACAAGATCAAATCACACGTGTAAATTTGTGTGACTGAGAAATGTTTGTTTCTTGTCTTTGTTTTATGTTTTTCTGTCAGGTGTATGCCTCCAAATGTGTTTTTGGTTTCCCTCTACTCCTTGATGTCCCATTTGACAAGGTTGTCAATCAGAAAATCTTCTTGAAATAAACATTCCCATATTCAATATAGCACTGTCAATTAGTTTGACTGGCTAGGTTTGGTTGTCCCTCCCTTGTCATTTGCCAGCCAGGTTTGTGTCTCTCTATATTCTTGTATATGGTTTTCCTCCTTTCTCTTTATATTTTTTAGCACTGAAAACATCCTTGACTAGAAACCTCCCAGAAAGCATAGGCTTTCTCTTTCCGCATACTCACCCATATTACCACAAGCTTTATCACCCCACCTTTAGCCACATCTCTTCCTCTCACTTCTGGCAGTTCCCTTGTGACACAAACCTGGGTCTTATAAATACTTCTTAGTATTTATTTGCTGATCTTTTTCAGTAATTTGCATTATGATGAAACAGGCTGTAACGGTCTAACCCCGGCTGACAACTGAACACCAGACAGCTGCTCACTCACTACCCCCCAGCAGGATGGGGAAGAGAATAAGAGTATGAGTAAAAAAAATCATGAGTTGAGATGAAGACAGTTTCATAGGTAAAGCAAAAATCTACACATGCAAGCAAATCAAAACAAAAAGTTAATTCGTTCCTTCCAGTCATAAGGCAGGTGTTCAGCCACCTTCAGGAAAGCTGGGCTCCATTACACCTAGTGGTTATTTGGGAAGATAAATGCCATCAGTCCAAACATTTCCTCCTTCTTCTCCCCCTCTTCTTCTCTTCTTTTTTTTGGTGACCATGACACCGTGTCTGACTATTATGACTGTGAAATATTACCTCTCTTTTATTCTTTTTAATAACTGGATTTTATAGTTTAAAATATGTATTTAATTTTGAATTTTCTTACTAACAAAGGAATTTAAAGTAGAGAATATTACTGATTCTATTATTTGCATATACATATAAATATAGAAATATAAAATATATCATTTTACATGTAGTGATCACAAATGATCAATTTTTGCAGTATTTCTTATTCCTTTCTTGTAGTTTATTTTGGAGGATAACAAATTATAAACAAATAACAAATTTAATTTAAAGCTTCTTTCCAAAAAACATGCAAGTTTCACATTGTAAAGGACCCATAAGTATCATTGAGTCGAACTCCCTGTTCCTCTCAGGACTACCTAAAACTAAGCCATAAGACTGAGCAACTTATTCAGATGCTTCTTGAACTCTGACATTCTTGATGCCATGGACCACTTCCCTGGGGAGTCTGTGCCAGTGTCTGAACATCCTCTTGGTGAAGAACGTTTTCATAATGCCCAACATGAACTTCCCCTGATAGAGTCTCATTCCATTTCCTCGTATCATTGGTCACCAGAGAGAGATCAGCACCTTGCCCTCCACTGTCACTCTTGAGGAAGATGTAGACTATGATGAGGTCATCTTCTCCGGGCTGAGCAAACCAAGTGATCGCAGCTACTCCTCCTAAGTCTTACATGCAAGGCCTTTCACCATTTTGATTGCCTTGCTCTGGACATACTCCAGTAGCTTTATAGTCTTCTTAATTTTAGACACACAAAACTACAAACAGTACTCAAAGACAATGAAAGCAAATGCAGGGTCCTGCACCTTGGTAGGAATAACCCCAGACACCAGTACAGGTTGAGGAAAGCACCTGAATAGAGCCTAGTGGAAAGCAGCACTGCAGAGAATGACCTGGGAGTCCTGGTAGACAATAAACTGTGCATGAATAAACACTGTGCCCTTGTGGCCAAGAAGGCCAACGGAATCCTGAGATTGACTAGGAAAACATCGCCAGCAGGTCGAGGGAGGTGATCCTGCCACTCTACTCAGCTCTATTGACGCCATTTCTGGAGTATTGTATCCATTTCTGGACTCCTCAGTAGAAGAAAGACATGGAGGTCTTGGAGCATGTCCGGCAGAGGGTTATAAAGATGATTAAGGGACTCGAGCATTTCTCTTATAAGTTGAAGGAACCAGGCCTGTTCAGCCTTGGTGAGAGATGACTGAGAAGGGACTTCAATATCCATAAGTATCTGAAGGAGGAGTGCCAAGAGGAAGGACCCAGGCTCTTCTCACTGGTGCTGAACAATAAGAGAAGGGGCAATGGACAGAAACAGAAACACAGAAAGTTCCACCTAAATATGAGGAAGAATTTCTGTACAGTACAGGTGACCAAGCACTGCAACAGATTTCCAGAGAGGTTGTGGAATCTCCCTCACCGAAGATATTCAAGAACTGTCTGGACACAATCATTTGCAATGTGCTCTAAGATGTTTATCAGGGAAATTGGACCAGATGACCCACTGTGCTCCCTTCCAACTTTATACATTCTATGATTCTGTGACTGATTCTGTGATTCTGTGGTTGATTCTGTGGTTCTGTAATTCTATGAGTTGAGGCTGCACCAGTGCAGTATAAAGGGACAATGACTTGATGGAAATTCTGTGTCTGATGCACCCTGGGGCACAGCTTGCCCTGTTGGCCTCTGAGACACACTGTTGACACACAGTCAACACAGCCCCAGATTTCTTTCCATGGGACTGCTCTCTAGCTCCTTGTTCCAGAATTTATATATATTTGTGTGTATTTCTATAAAGTCAAGTATTTTCAGCTGTATGTGGTTTATCTGTGAAACTGAATTTTGGAGGAACTCAGATGTTGGATCTAAAATCAGATGTAAAGTTACGGTTGCTTCCAATGCATATAATCTTGGAGTCCATATAGCACATACAAAAAAATAAGGAAAATATTTTATAAATTTCCTAATATCAAGTTTGAAAGATGAAAAAACAGATTTCTTTTTTTATTTTTTGTCTCTAAAGTTTCATATAATTTCAACTAGACAAATAAATGCTGAATGAATCAGTTCAATTACTATACTCATTATTCAGTGCAACTAGACTATTCAATTAAATGGAAATTAAAATGAAACTGAAATTACAATCTGAATAAACTACTGCAGGAAGTTATAAGTAATATTGTATTTGTGCTATATTTGTGCTGCATTTCATTTAAAATTCACATGAAAATATAATTAAATCAGTATTAGTAACTTACTTTAGTTTTATGTTAATTATGTTTCATCGGAAATACAAGAAGGAATAGGAAAATCAGAATTAAGCCAGCATTTTAAAGGCAAGTCCTTGGAGTCAGGGTTTTTTTCAAAGACAATGCTTTCTATGGCTCTTGTCTGCTATAATGAAAACCAGAGAGGTGGTTAATGTATATAAAGATGTGCTTTAGACCTTTGTTGATGGTTCGTAATATCTTCATGCCTCATTACCAGAAGGTTATTTCTAAAGCAAACTGCTCCTTGGTGTAGTATCAAAATCTGATCTAAAAAGCCAAAATGGTTGTTGGCATATCTTCAGCTATGTGAAGTATGGTTTCTACCATCACGCCCTGTTAGGAATGCTTCTTTTTGGATTCTTAGCATTATTAAAAAGTATTTACATAGATAATGTAGTAACACATAAAATCTTCAGGTTTATGTTTGACACAAGGCAGTGCATATAAGGGCATATGCTAAAACTGTATTTTTCATTCATCATTACAAAAAAATACATGTTACAGTTATGAATCTATCTTAAATACATGTTTTCCTGGAAATTGTGTTAAAAAATTTATTTAAGCTAAATTTTGAGAAGTATTTATAATTATGTTTAAAATCAATTTTATTCAGCAAAACTAACATAAAATGTGTGGCTGATGTTTGAGGGTGAAGATAGTAGAGGTTTTATGGTGTTATAAGGTATTCCTGTTGTGGCACAGACATCTACTGTGGGGGTTTGAGGTGGGGTGCTGGGCCTTTTTGAAGG
>VXBA01001214.1:42587-56004 GCA_013399895.1 Serilophus lunatus
GCTTGAGGGAGGCAGGGGTTGCTCCAGCCGTCTCCTCACAGTCTTTCCCTAGCAAGGACTCACCAAGAACTCGGCAGTGGCAGCGGAGAGGCGGGCAGGCGGCTTGGCAGTGGTGGCGGAGATACGGGCAGGCGGCTCGGCACTGCCACACATGCGCCCCCCCCTTCCCCTGCGGCGGCTGCCAGCAGCTCATTAGCAGCATGGCCGCAGCACCAAGGGAAGAGACAGGAGTGGTGCCACCACCGGCAGCCTCGCTCATGGCCAACGCCCATGTGGCAGCAAGCCCGGCGCAGCGCGGAGCCGGCTCGGCAGTGCAAGAAGAGGCAGTGGTTCCCAGCGGTGGCTCCTGCCGGTGGCCATGTCTGTGGCCAGTTCCTGTGCCACAGCAAGTCCAGGTCCACACCGGCATGGAGCGCGTGCAGACCCGGCTGCATGGTGCAAGCAGCGGCAGCTCCCAGCGGTGGTTCCCAGTGGCACTGTTCCTCATCCCCCTGGGTGGCGGCCGGCCCTGGTTCTGGGCGGCAGCTGATCCCAACCCCACCAACATGGGTGACAGCTGGTGCTGCTGGCCCTGCGCCGCCATGTGGGAGCCCAGCAGGGGATCCCGCAGTCCCAACTTGGGGCGGCAGCCCCGGGAAGTGCCCCGGTGTCCACGGTGGGCACGGCGGCTGCCCTGGGAGGTCATGGGCAGCCCCGCGGTCCCGGAGGTGAAGCCCCACACCCGCAGTGGCTGCGTGGAGGGGCGGTGGCTGCTCTGAGGTTGCCGCAGGTGACTTGAGGCTGGTAAAAACGTGATGCCTTCAAGCACCAAACTCGTGGTTTTTGGTGGGAACGAACTGACATTTTGCTGAAAGTGAAGATCCTTAAAGAGAGGTGGAGTCCAGACCGCTGGCCAATGAGAAGATGGCGAAGCCGGGAAGAAGACAGCGAGATTCACACGGGACTTGGAGGGCTTAAATGGCTGAACGTGGAAGTGCTCCCTCTCTTCAGCTTCCTGTGAGCTGGGGAGCAGCATGGCCCCTCTCCTCCCAGCTTCCAGCCCCCACGGCTTGACTCCGCCCACCTTCATCGACACCAAAGCCAAGCCAACATAATCGCAAATGAAAGGCATCCCCAAGTGGCTCCCTGGGGGTAAGGGGTGCTTTTCACTTATTTTGTGTTTTTGCAGAGACTTTGAGGGCTGGAAGTGATACCATCAGAGGGGGGGAGAGAGTGAGAGAGAGAGAGAGGCGGCTTCCTTTTCCTTTCCCCTGCTTTTTCTCGGCCAGCCTGCCTGGCCTTTGAGAAGCAGTTTGTTTATTTCTCTTTTTTTTTCCTTTCCCTTTTTGCATGACTTTATCGGGTGTATTTTTGTGTTAAGTCTGGGGTTCTCATAAATTGTTTTCTTCCCTCGGTAGAGTCCTAGATGAATAAACTGTTTCGCTGCTGTTCAAATTCTGTTTAGTCTTTTCATCATCGTGCACGCCCCTAGTGAAAAAATAGTTGTTCAAACCACCACATCTACAAAACAAATTTGGCACAACTGTGAGGGAACAATTTGCTTTTTTTACTTAATAGCGATTTGATATAACTAGATAGATTCTATAAATGCCTCAAGTAATCTTCATATTGAGGTGATGAAGGAAGAACCTTCGTGCCATCACATGTATTCAGATTGTGACTGGGCTTGCGTGCTTTCTATTTCAAAAAGGTGTGAGGTAAAAAGCAAGTGAAATCTAAAAGTCTACAGGTTCTATCTATGGATACAATCATTTCTATGTTATACTGGTCTATCTTTTGGCATTAGACTTCTCTTTTGCTGAAGATACTATTTTGATGCTATAACATAAAATTGTAAGTTTGTTTGTTGTCTTTTGTAGGTCCTACAAGAGAGAAGTCAGCTGAGTTAATTCTTTCTGTTTAAAGAAAAAAAGAAACTGCAAAATACCAATAAATGCAATTTAACTATTATGCTCTGAGGCAGGACTTTTTAACATTAAAAGGGGAGATATTCCATAAGGTGATTTCAAATAGGCATGGAATAGTGATCATACAGCCACAGCCACTAAAACTCTAAGCTTTCTATAGTAATAAATGATAGTAATATAATTATAATAATACCATATAATAATAATATAATAATATTACTGTATTTTCTTCATACTATTCATAAGTGTCAATGATTGTGATGATGTAGATTTTACAATACATCAGGAATCTTACTGAAAGTCCAGATTTCCTTTACTATAAGAATTCTTCTGAATGTTGCTAATATATCTTGCAAAAGCAATTGCCTGAAGGCAACTTGAATAAACACTATCTTCATGAAAATCCATATTTAGTTAGGACCGGGAAAAATTACCTCAGACTGTCTTTTTAGTGGAATTCTATAGTTAACTTTTTTTAAATATGACAAATTTTCTTTTAATCTCTCGCTTGCAAGAATGTTATATGTTTTAAGAGAAAAAAGATAATATTAGAGACTAGTGTACAAAGGTGAATATTATTAAAAAAATTACTCTCAGAATTCAGATGGATATTGTTTAATGGCGTGATCTAATAAATTCTTCACGAAAGAAAAAATGCTTGTAGGTTTTTGAAAACTTCCTAAAGCAATAGTAATGGAAAACATAAGATGCCCTATAGGCATGATATAAATACTGTTCCACTGCTGCTAAAATTCATATTTACAGTACATAAAGCTCGGATAAACATAGTAAGCTTTTTAGATGACAGCATTTGGTTATGTAGTTTACCAACAATGTTAATATGGCTGGTATAATACACTGCAAAGATGTTTGAAATACTATGTGTATCTTTCAAAGGGAGATTATGAGGAGATTATCTATTTCTTATACAGACTTTGCCCTTCTCATACAGTTGCACATAAACATATAAAACTCATAAACATATATATTTGTATATGCTTTAGGAAATATTGATATATATATATATTTCTGTGTATTTTTTCTGAGATAAGTTTTCAGGATTTATGACATACGTCTCACCTTTGCTGCATAGTGCTTAGAGTCATCATAGTTTTTAGAAGTAGCAGCTTTGTCCTTTTCAATTATTTCAAAATTATATTGGGAAAGACTAGCACAAAACCTTAAAAAATCAGCTGTATTTCAGCTATTTATTTTTACTATGAACAAACAATCAATCAACAAATAATCATAAAATGGCTTGTGTTTGAAGGGACACTTAAAGGTCATCTAGTCCTACACTCCTGCAATATGCATGTATACCTTTCATTAGATCATATTGCTCAGAGCCTTATCCAACCTGACCTTAAATGTTTACTGGAATGAGACACTTGCCACCTCTCTGGGAAACTTTTTACGACTCTTATTGTTAAAAATCTTATTCCTTATGTCTAGTATAAATATATCCTCTTTTAGTTTAAAATTTTCATCCTTTCTTGTCACTACAGGCCCTGCCATTTGTCCCAATCTTCCTTATAGGTCGCACTTAAATACTGAAAGACCACAATAAGGTATATCCAGAGCCACCTACCTTTCAGCCTTTCCTCATATGAGAGGTGTGTCATCTCTCTAATCATCTTTGTGGCCCTTGTCTGGACCTTTTATAACAGGTCTTTTCATGTCTTTCTTGTACTGAGGTCTCCAGATAGTGTTTCAGTAGAGCAGAGTACAGGGGCTGTACCACCTCCCTCACCCTGTTGGCCATGCTTTTTTTGGTGCAGCCCAGGATACAGCTGGATTTCTGGGCTGCAAGTGCATATCATTGCTCATGTGCAGATTTTCACTCATCAGCACCTCCAAGTCCTGCTTGACAGGGCTGCTCTTGATCTGTTCATCTGCCTACTTACATTGGTACCAAGAGCTACCCTGACTCAAATACAGCAAATTGTAGTTGGCCTTGCTGAACTCCATTAAGTTCCCAATTCTTGGGATTGTCTAGGTCTCTCTGAATGGCATCCCAACCATCAGGAGTGCAAACAGCAGCTTGGGGTCATCTGCAAACTTGCTGAAGCTCCACACTGGTCCCTGAGGGACAGTGTTTGTCACTGATCTCCATCCATTGAGCCGTTGTTCACTGAGCTGTTGTTCAGTACCCTCTGGATGTGACCATAAAGCCAGTTCCTGATCGACTATCTATCAAACCCGTATCTCTCAATTTAGGGAGAAGAATGTTGTGAGGGACCATGTCAAAGATCTTACAAAAGTCCAGATAGATGGTGTCTATACCTCTTTTCCTTGTCCACAGATGTAGTCACTCCACCACAGAAGCTTCTTATGTTGCCTGTCTCAAATCACCTCCTTGTCCCCTATGTGCTTTAACATAGCTTCTAGGAGGATCTGTTCCATGATTTTCTCAGATACAGAGGTAAGGGTGACAGATTGGTAATTCCCTGTATCCTCCTTTCTACTATTTTTTAAAAATGGATGCAAAGTTTCCCTTTTTACAGTCATCTGAGACTTCATCTGATTGCTGTGACTTTTTGAATATCATGAAAAGTGGCTTGACAACTACATCAGCTAACTCCTTCAGGACTCTGATCCTCAGGTGGTCTCAAACCTATTCTTTTATAGTGGGAAGGGCTTTGGTCCCCTAATCCCTGCCTTGTAGTCCATCCACTCGAGAGAAATGAGAAAAGAAATTGCCAGTGAACACTGAGGCAAAGAGGTTGCTGAGTACTTCAGTCTTCTTATTCATTGTTACCAATTCTTTGGTCTTGTTAATCAAGGAAGTAGACATTTTACAAAGCTGTAGAAGCCTTTCTTATTACTCTTTGTATTCCTTGCCAAGTTGAGTTCCAGATGGGCCTTGACCTTCCTGATGCCATCCTTATATACCTGGATATCATCCTTACACTCTCCCCTGGATAATTGTCACTGCTTCCACTGCCTGTGCATTTCCTTCTCATCCTTTGTCTTGACTAGCAGCTCTTGACTTAGCCAGGCTGGTCTCTTGCCCTTGTTTGTTCATTTCTTGCATCTGGAAATCAAGAGCCGTTACACGTAATGGAAAGTGTCCTCAAAGATCTGCCAGTTCTACTCTGCTTCCTTGCCCTGCGGGGAGTTTCCCAAGGGGTCTGATTGACTAACTACTTGGAAAGCTGGAATTTTGCATCCTAAAATTCAGGGTCCTGACTACTGACTGATCCATTTCCTTCTTGACTGTGAAGTATATGATCACTGCAGCCCAGGCTTTTTACAATGATCAATAGCTGAAATACAGCTATAGTAAAAATTAAACCTATTTTTTGTGTCCAAAAGAGGATAAGTACTGAGCTGGTTTCACAAGAAGTACATTTGGTCTGCCTAATCTTGAGTGGTGAGCCTACATGACTGTCTGATCTAGCACTCTGTTCTCTGACAGCTCTATGTTCATCGGACACATTCATAATGAATCTTCTTATGAAGCTTCACAAGAAGCTACTGAGAATATTCACTAATTTTTATATTCTGGATTTTTTTTCTTCTAAGACCTTTCAGCTTAATATTATGGCTGTTTGCCTATCAACAGAGACAGACAATTGCAGCTAAAATCTTTCTACTTTATCCTACCCTATAGTTTGACCTTGGATGACAGGCAATTTCTTCAGTGTGTAATATGGCTTACAGAGAGATCTTCAACAATGTTTATTAAGGTATTTCTATTTTTTTGTTAATATAAAAATTATTTTAACATTGCAGATATTTTTGAGTCCTGTGGAGTCATATGTTTTACCTTTTTAAGTTTCTCAGAAGAAATCAGTCATGCTGGAATTATTCTATTATTTTGTTACTTCAAAAAACTAAGCACTGTATATATTTTAGTATTATAGCATTTAGGTTGGTAGAATTGCTTTTGAAAGAGAAGAACAGGATGAATAAGGTGGCAGGAAATGGTCTGTTATTTGATACTTCCTGCAAGATACTTCCTTTGCTGTACTTTCATATAGTTGGGTTTAAACAGAAAATGTTAATATGATGTCTCAGTTTGAGACAAGGGAGAATTATTTAACAAGAACAGAATCTCATTAAGTGAATATAACAAGTTTTGTTGCAGAAAATATAATAATAATGATAAAATATATATATATATTTATGTCTTAACACCAACCACCTCATACCTGTGACTTTCCAGAAACCCACCCTGGCACACACACACACAAACGTAACCCTACACCCATACTAGAGAGAAAGCACACACCTTTTCACCCTGCACCCCTGGAATCCCATAGAAGAGGGCACGTTTTCCACCCCACATCCCCTGGAATCTCACAGAAAAGAAAAAGAAGAAAAGTTGCCAGAAAAGTTTGCAACGGGAGAACTCAAGCTATTAGCTGGACATGCTGGATTTGCTGCTGCCAAAATCTGAGCTCTTCAGGGAACCTTTGCTGGTGCTGAAGAAAACGCAGGACAGCCCTCTCGGGATAGTGAGGGTCTACTGGAAAAAGTAATCCACGGCAAAGATGTGGAGAAACAAGGCAGCTGGAATATCTCACGGATGAGAAGACCCTTTGAGTTCATGCCAGTGGAAACAAAGAGGCAGAACCTTCAGTGTGCTAAACTTTTAAAACGCCTTTGTTCCCGCCCCACAGAGTTCCAGTTCTGTCCAATAAGAAACAGCTCTGAGCTGTTCGTCCATCCCCTCTCTTGCATCACTGCAAAATGGTAGTGCCCAGTGCAACCATGCAGCACCCCCACTCCCAGCCCTGAAGAGGCAAGCTTGGAATTGGTGCAGCACTGTGGCAGCGAGAATGCACTTAGACTCCGTGCACACGCCCGCTCCATGGCACAGGTGACTGTGAAGCAGGCACACACACAGGGCAGGGACCCTCTCCCCAGCACAGTAGCACTGCTGGTCGCTGCTCCCAGGGCATCATCGCTGCGCGCCCCCCACAACCACTGGTCCGGAGGTGAACTGGGCAAGGTCCCTTGCTGCCGTGTGGAGCCTGGTTTTTCTGTCACATTGCTGACACACAACAATCCAGGCAGTGGTGGATGCTTACCCATTCTCCAAGCCTGCTCTGGGAAAACAAAATACAAATGGAAAGGGATTTAACGCAGCCACACATCACAGGTCCCCTCCCCTTCTTTCCTGAACCCCAAAACCATGACATATGTGTATGTGCAAATACTTCTGTGTTTACTTGCCACATAATTTAGATAGATTCACATATATATAGACCTCATATGTGAACACATAAATATCAGTATATACCCTACCTTAACTTAAGAACATAAAGAACATACCTATTGGAACTTTATGAAGTTTGGAGTTTTTTTACTTTATTTAATGTATTTTCTCTCTGCTAACTTTACAGGAAGGTTAAGGCAATCCTAACGTTTGTTCTGTCTTATTTTTACACTTCATTAGGTAGCACTGTGGGTATGGCAGATAGGTTAAGGCTAAAAAAAGTAAAAGAAGTTTTGGCCACATCAGGTTTTCTGTGATAGCTGATTTTTGTGTAGGAAAAAAAAATATTACTTCTTCACTCTTTTTTTTCTGATCCTTTCCTTTATTATAACCTTTGATTAAAGCCTTAACCAGTGAAGGCTCAACAGTCAGGAATTTCAGTTTTATACCGCTGCAAAGTCTTGAGGATTTAGAAAAGGCTTTTGGATGAAATCACTCATGAATATTTGTGACATTCTACTGATTCCCATACAAAGCTGTCAACATTGTTGAATGTTTTGGGACAGGCAGTCAACATTTTATCATTAATAATGGCAAACAGTAGAACAGGTGAGAGTAATAGGAAATAGATTATGGTTGTTATGATAATCATACTAATGCACAAATATATTAAAAAAAAAAAAGTGACTGAGAACAAACCCAAGTGCTCTATTTCCTATGTTAGCTCAAGACAAAGCAAATAAATGTAAGTTATATCTATCTTCCCTGCTGAGGCCATCTGTGTCCAGAAAAGATTTACCCCAGAAAAGGTGGTAGCAGTTTCTCCATGAACCAGCACCTTAGGGAGGTTTCTGACTTATAACAACATTTAATATTATACATGACTTCCCAAGTGCTCTGACACTAATAAGCTTCTTAGGGAGTGTGTTGAATTAGTGTACTTTTTGATAGTCTTATTTGCAATCACTTCCTCTTCACTTTTAAGTCTGTTTTGGCTTCTGGAAGATTCCTTAATAGAAAGAAGAAATTAAAGTTGGTCAAAGGTAAGCCTTCATGCAAAGCTTTTTAAAAGTAGTTAGTCTGTGTGTGCCTGTTCCTGTATAAGAAACATCAGATTGAGCTTGAAAACCTTTGAAAATGTTACCTCTATACCCCTCAGAAACTATAACGTCTTCTTATTATTCAATATGATTATATGCTGTAAGGATAATACAGCCCACTGGCAAGGCATAGTTAATATTCAGTCTTAGGTGTTGAAATCTAGATGATGCCATGATAAAAGGCAATAACATAAGAATGGGGATGTAACTACAGATCGTATGGCAATGTGTTTCTCCACCTTATCGGTATTGTGGCATTCTACAAATAAAGGAAGTTAAATGTTTATTCATTTGGTCATTTAAATATCTGCTTTAAATGACTGCCATTTCTAACCAAGTCAGGATCACAGAACGATTCCTGTTCTGAACAACATGAAAGCAGCAGAAAAAGAAGTGAAATCTATGACAGAGAGTGAGTACTTTCAAATTAACTGAGAGGGATAACATAAAAAAATAGTTCATAATATATGAAAATAAATACTAGTAGAAGAGGAGTACTGTTATCGTTTCAAATTTTGCCAGTTTTTTTCCCCTCCCCATACTCCTCTGCTGGTTTCCCAAGAGGGTCTGGGCCAGAGTGACCAGGGGTGGCCCCCTCCTTGGCTACACTGTGCTGCCTGCGGCATCGAACCTCCTGCGCTTCCTAAGGGCAGTTGCTGCCCAGGGCTAGGCTCTCCCCCACTCCTGGTGTGGGCTGATAGTGTGAGGGCTCGTGGAGCCAATAGTGGCTGGTGGAGCCGGGCCAGGCTTGTGGCGCCAGCCCTCCCTGGACCTGGTGTGTCAGTGGCCGCATCTGCGGGCACTGCGTGAACAACGGCACCTGCTCCTGCATTTCTGTGGAGGTCCCATGGCTGCCTCCTGGCCGTGCTGCCCCATCACACTGCCCTGGTGTCACCGCCCTGTAGGGGCAGGGAGGTGGCTCCCACCACGGTGTAGCTGCCTGTGCGCTACTGCTGTCGCCTGCCCACCGCTGCCTCCTGAGTGCCGCCGCAGGTCCTGAGAGGCACTACGGGCACGCTATGCACTACTGGAGCTTCCAGTGCACAGAGGCAGTTTTGGATACCAGAAAACAGAAACAGAGGACGCTTTAAAAAGGCAACACGCCTGACTTCCTGTCTCTTTTGGATACAGAAGCAGTGTGCAGGCAGGGGCTCTGCCTTCAGCTCGTAAGTGGTGTAGGGAACTGCACATGAAGCAGCTTCATCCTTGCCTCTTCTTGTCCTGGCTACGGGAAGAGAGAGACAGCAAGTATGTTTTCCTTTAGCTGCTGGAGTTCTTCATTCCCCCTTGGTTCTACAGCTCAGCTCGAAAACAGTGTTTGCTCTGTTGGTTCTTTTATGAATAACTGTTCCCCTGACCGCTCCTGCCTGGTGGCCGCCAGAGAGCAACGGCATCCCCTCTGCCTCCAAGGAGGGTGCAAGCACCCCCTACAGCATCACAGCTATCACTGCACCCAAGGACATTCGGGAAAAGGGATGGTTTTGTCTGAATGATTTCCTGTTCTTGATTAATCTGTGGTTTTGTTATCTGGTTTTCTGCTTTTTATTTAAATACACATATATTTTATATATATATAACATGATAGAGGTTGTTAACTGTCTCTCTATTGTTTTGTCTCATATTATTAAATTTAAAGTGCTTAACTGTCCACTAAACCAGGACAATCACAAATTCTGAAACAGGCTTGTAAATGTTAATGACCTCTCATGAGGAACAAGAATGAAAGAATGGTGACCAGAAAAAGGCAAGTATATTTCAACAAGGAACATTGAATTGACATTAAATAAAAATACCAAAAATAACATTTACAGTTGTTGAAATATTAATATCAGTTAGCTAAATATTAATATGAATAACTTAATGAGACATAAATTATATTGCTGACCTTCTTAAATAAAGGTAGGTTTGGTGTTGGATTTTTTGTCTGCAAGACTAGCAAGTAAGCAGTATTCTCTGAATTTATACACAGTGACATCATTATTCTCAGGAGAAGAGGTTTGACCTAACCAAAGTAACGGATGTTATACAACTGTATGAACTTTAAGGTAATTAAACTCCATTAGAGATTAGGTAAATGCTAAACTTTTGAATTTTCACTTTACTAGAGACTCAAGGTATAGATTCACTGGAAGTTTTATGGCATAATTAATCAATACACTGCTAAAGTGCATTTCAGCAGTCTCAGTTTCTAGTATAATCCTCACCTATAGCTATAGAAAAAATGCCAGTGGTATACAGTTCTAGCCTCTATGGACTTGCATTAAATAATTATTGGACAAAATGCAAAACCAATACAGAGGCATAAATGAAAATATATTCTCATTCCAGCCAACAACTGTCCTAGCTATCAGATCCCAAAGATAATAGCTAATCTTCTTTACTATTTTTTTCTTAAACAATGAAGCCTTATTTCTGTTACATAGTGAGGAACAAATGCACAAGAATATGTTAAAAAAAATAAATAAAGCATCAAAAACCTGAGTAAACACAGATTTGACAGAAGGGAGGAATCTGTGATATCTGAAATATATTTGGTTGGGATTTTGGGGGCGGTTCCCTTTTTGTTTTGTTGGTTTTTTTGTTTTGGTTTGGTTTTTTTTTAGAGGGTGTTATGTTTTTTGAGGTAAAACAACAGAACAATTTCTAGTACAAATTCTGGCCAAAAGTGTCTAATCATTTTCAAGATCAAGATGCATAAATTCTGGATGATCTATTTTTAATATATGTATTTTTTGTTTTGAAGTGTCTTGCTGATCAGACTGGAGGCATATCTATTCATGGCATTGATTATTGAGACTCCCTTTCCTCCTGGTTTAACCATTTCATACAGCTATAGAGTGGTTTGGATTGGAAGAGACCATAAAGATCAGCTAGTTTCAAGCCCTCTGCTATGAGCGGGAATGCATTCCACTGGACTAAGTTCCTCAAAGTTCCATCTAACCTGTCCTTGAACCCTTACAGGGACGGGGCATCCGCAACTTCTCTGGGCAACCTGTTCCAGTGTCTCACCACCCTCACAGTAAAAACTTTTTTCCTCGTGTCCAATTTAAATCTACCATTTAAGTTAAAAGCCATTGCCCCTTGCTCTGTCATTATGCACCCTGATAAATTCTTTTAGTTTGTCTTTCTTATAAGCTCCTTTTAAAATATAGGAAGCCTTCAAAGAAGGTGTTTCCAGAGCCTTCTCCATGCTGAACAATCCCAACCCTCTGAGCTTTTCTATATATGAGGTGCTCTCCAGTTATCTGACCATATTCATCTTCCTCTGGACCTACTATAACAGGTCCACATCTTCCTTATACAGAAGACCCCAGAGATGGATGCAACACTTCAGATGGAGTCTCATGACAGTGCATGATACAATTGTGTTCCCAGGCTACAAGATACATACTGTCAGATATTAAACACAGAATGTAGTTACAAGGCTTTTGTATTCTGCAATGGGAGACAGATACTTAAAAATAGCTATGCTGGTACTGAATATTGAAATATTTGGAAAAAGTATATCTATATATCTGAATAGTACTTTTACCCGAGTGATGTAGAGGATGAATAATATGTTTAGAAGTGGGTTGAATGAGAATCAACAAAATGAATTGCTCACACTGAGCAAAAGGAAATACTAAGATTAGGAATATCCTGAAAATACCTTCTTGCTGTCAAGATTAAGGTTATATCTACAGTAGCACCGTATTTCCTGTTCTTCAACAAGTATTAATTAGTAAATCAAAGCCATTTTTATGAGTCTTGCATTACTACAATGTTCATTGTTTGCTTGCTTTCCCTTCAAGATAGATTTGGTTGATGTCTTTGAACATCAGATGTTGTTCAAAGGAATATGGTACGTCAAGCACTTTTGCCTTAGGTATTGGAGGGCATTTTTTGAGCACCTGGAATAGAATTTCCAGTTAAGTTTTCTCTACAGGAAGGATTGGGCATTTTTCTGGGAAGGAAAAAAAAAAAGGAAAATGGAAAATAATAGTTCACCTTCATCAAACTGCATTAAAACTACTTCAAAAAAATTACAATCATTGGCATGGGATGATCAGGAAAATTTCTTCAAAAGACACATTTCTGTTTCAAACTACAGTTTAAAGTAAATGTGGCCTAAGGCAACTTACCTAAGACTAAAGCTTTATGCAATAAAGGCAAGTGTTTTGGAAAAGGAATTTTCTGAGCCTCGGTTCAAAACTGTTAATGTTGCAATGGGACTTGAATTCATGTTTTTATTTTGCGAGTCTGTTCCTTAAGAACTGGCATTTTTTTTTATTTTTTTTTTAGTTAATAATCTGTTTTATTACTTTATTTGAGCAATTAAAGATTCAAGTAGCAAAGGTGCCAAATCCTGGACATGATTTCTGTATCGACTGATAAACCTGTTCTTTTCTTTCATGTTACAAGATCAAGCTCAAAAATATGCTATGTCTGATAATGAAAAAATGGTATGTGGGTACTAACTGCTGCTGTGTTAAGTTTTCCATGCCCCAAAATGATGAATTAAATCAGTTACAGTGTTAGAAATTTTGCTGTTTTATAGTAAAGTAAGATTGCAAGAAGAATATATTTGCAAACAAAATATACCAGTAGTTGACAAAAAGATGACATTAAATCAAAAGTGAGATAAATTATGGTTACATGTACTATGACTTCCGAGGGTGTGGGACTTCACATGTTATAATGGTTAGATACTTGTGTAATGGAAGATGTGAGCTTTTGTGGCATCGTTTGTCTTGCTCTCTAATCTTAATAAATACATACAAATTCTGAAGTAGAAGAATTTTAATTGTCTCTGAAACAGAATTTGGACAAGAATTCTTATATGTCTAAAATATTCCATAAGGTTGTGGGTATGCAATATTTAAATGTTAATTCTTTATTGTATATGGAGGAAAATGGTGATATTTTGTCTTGCCCCTGAGGAAATGTTTATCTCAATAAATAATGATTTGATACTATACATATGCCAAGGACTGGTTAATTTGGATTCACTTTTGGTTTCTAATTAGACATCTGTTAAAGTCCATAACAGGAAATCTAATAGAGTTGTGTTGTAATTTGTCAAAGAGATTAATGATTCAAAATGCTAGTGTCTGTAAATGGAGTTCTTATGTGAGTCATTATATAAGATGAAATTAAACTCTTTAGCTTTTACAGAAAATGTTTCCAGCTTGTGCTATTACCAGCAATTACAACAGCAAAACATCCCCAAAAAAGAAAAGATCAAATGATAGGGCTTTTTTTTTTTT
>VXBA01001214.1:56035-98553 GCA_013399895.1 Serilophus lunatus
TTTTTGCTGTCATTCCCTAATTGGAATACTTGTGCTCAGAGTAACTGCCAAAACTAATGAAAAACATATTTTATCTCTTTTTCTCTCTAGCTTTTTGACATTCCAAGATTTGAATGAAAATATGCCTAGAACTCTTAGCTGTACATTTTCCAAGTTGATGAGAAAATTTATGAAATAACATTAATTATTTTTGTACTATATAGAGAGTTGCACTAAAAATTCTCTTGTATTGAACTTATTCATTCCAAGGATTGCAAGTGCAGGATGCATATTACATCCTTGAAAATTCAGCAGAAAGTCAGTATGTCAATTAAGCATCACAGCTGAGTTAAGCAAGTTTTTTACTGGCCTCAAGTTAAAAGTATTTTTTAGGATTTGGTAAATTTGTGTCTTATTTTGCTTTGGGTTTGATTTTTTTTAAAGAAACTTTCCAGAAAATAAGGACAGAACATTTCCTTTGCCAAAATAAATAAACAAGTAAATAAATAAATAAATAAATCTTATATGTCTGAGACGTCACCACAGGCTTTGAGAGCCCTGGGACTAAACAATAATTTATTGGGCGAAAAAAATATGCTAGTCTGTTTCCTCACTTTGCATGTTCTGTCATGTGAAATCCCCTTCACACCTCTTAGAAGGCAGATGGCATACAATTTTTTATCCTGCTGCTCTTGAAAAAAATGTCTTTTTCCAACACTTTGTAGCTTGTGTGTGGGAACACTTTGTCTTACTCACCAAGTAGATGGATGA
Source organism: Serilophus lunatus (assembly GCA_013399895.1). Taxonomy (NCBI): domain Eukaryota; kingdom Metazoa; phylum Chordata; class Aves; order Passeriformes; family Eurylaimidae; genus Serilophus; species Serilophus lunatus. The sequence goes on from VXBA01001214.1 coordinate 56,786, forward strand.
TACAAAGTAATACAACTCTGTCTATAGTGCTTGTATGCCTTCAAAATATTTTTAAGAGGCAACGACCTTTAGAATTTGCAGAATTGTGTCTTTTTTTTGATAATGACAATTGTTCCTTATTAGTAAAAGCACAGAACAATTCACAATTGTTTCCAATTGTGCAAGTACATGATGAATCAGAGAGAATACAATGTACAAGGTCAAAATTCTGTCTTGTTTAGCATGAGACCCAAGTTCCACTTCATATTGCTTGTGCTTCAGATGTTCTATTTAGAGTAGATTATAAAGATATATGGCCTTGTAAAGCCTTGTATATGCTTTCCAACACACTTGACTTAAACTAGAAAATGTGACATTTAGAGGTTACAGATAATGTTTTTAATGGAGAGAGAAAAAAGTCACCAATCCAATGTTTAACAAAAAAACCCCTCACCTACCCTTGTACTTTAGTAATATCAGAGAACATCTTGAATGCCTTATCTGTCTTCAAAATTGTGAAGAAATCTGAAAACAGTATATGAAAATTACAATACTTCCACCGATAATAATATATATAATTATGTGCAATATATGGAAAAAAATGCTATATAATACCTTAAAGGTTAATCTGGAGAATAACAATACATTTGAACACTTTAATGCATAGAATTTCATTTTTGAAACAAACAGAAAAATATTTTATTTGATAGACTATTCCAAACCTTAATTTATTACAAAAAAAAACAAAAACAAAAAAAACAGAATTACTGAAGTAACAATCATCTGTTTTAACAATAAATGCACAGGAAACATAATAAAACATAGGAAATGAAGTAACCGTGCAGCTAAAAAAGCTGCAGAGCAAACAGGAGAGGCACTGTCACTGCAGCTCAGGCTTCCCTTGAGCTTCACATTCCCTACCAGCTCCTTCTTGTTTGTGAGAAAAAGATCTGGCATAGGACCTCTCCTTGCTGGCTCCTCTGTCACTTGGACTAGGAATTTATCATCAATACATTCCAAGAACCTGCTGGATTGCTTCTGACTTCCTGTGTTGTCCCTCTGACAGCCACCAGGGTCATTGAAGTTACCCTTGAGGATCAGAGTTCATGAATGTGAGGCTGCACCTATCTGTATATCAAGCCCTCATACAGTTGGTCTTCATGGTGAGGCAACCTGTAGCAGACTCTCACTATAATGCCACCTATTCCTACCCTTCCTTTAATTCTGACCCCTAAGTTCTCTGTCAGTGTTGCTCCATGTACTCAAGCCTAGTCATTGACATAAAAGGCAGCACCATCTTCTTGTTTCCGCTTCCTGTGCTTCCTAAAGAACCTGTATGCTTCCATTCCAACACTCCAGTCACAGAAGACATCCCACCACATCTCTGAGATGACAATAATATTGTAGCCCTCCAGGTATGCGCAAGTGTATAATTCCTCTTGTTGATTCCCCCAGCTGTGTTGAACCCTTTATAGAGATGACCTTCATGAAACTCCAGTAGACCAGGTTTCTCAAAGAAAGTCCCATAGTCCAACTTAACTCTTGGCCATGGAACCGGTACTATAACAATTTGTTGATTCTCCAGATTAGACTGGCCCTTTCAAAGCACTTCTCTTTGACCAAGAGGCTTGTTTAAAAACTATCTGTGCTCAGGAATTCCTTACCACCTCTCTCAGGCCTCTGTAATTCTTTTCTATTCTAATTTAATTTTTAGATCCTTAGGGTTTCATAAATTTCCATGACAGTGATTTTTATCTTGAATACTGACGCAGCTATGACTATCAGAACAGTTACACTGTTGTCTGTGTTTTTTATTATCCTGAAAGGCTTTAACTTACTTATCCTCCCACATACTAATAATTTTCTTATTAAAATTAGGCACGATCACACAGCCGTGTTGCATCAGATGAGTCCATGAATCACAGCGGGATATAACTCCTTGGACAAGAATGAAATGGTAGAGCTTGATGTAGTTGCCAAAATTTAGGTGTCTAGTGTCATCTGAAGATGAGTAAATTTAGATGCATGTCTGCCCTCTATCTGTAGAAGAGGTGTCTCATAAATCATGTGTCATATCTGGAACTGACATCGGAATGTCCAGGAAGCCTTAGCGTGTTTTAAGAGGCCCTAGGTGCCTGTGTTTAAGCAATAAATTTACATCCATGGTATGAAACATTTGCTGTAGTATTTGACCCATCCACTGTTAGGAGATCACAGTGAGTCTGTAGTAGAAAACACTTGTGGAATTTTATTTTCAGAATGTAAAATTTTATAAATATATACTTAATGTTGCAGCCATTTAATTCAGGCCCCTGGATTGCATGTGTTCCACAGAAAAGAGATTCCAGCCCAGGAAAATGTAAGTCCTAAAACTCTTGCCATGTATTTCTCAAGAAATTTTAGTATACGATGTGCCATCTTTGAAGTTCTCTATTTGAAGCTCGTTTGGCTTGACATATGATAGTATCTATAACAGTCCTGTGGCAATTTCAGACTCCTACTAGGCAGTAAAAAGTCACTTGGTGTTGGAAGCCTGCTAGAGGCACATTGGACCTGCAAGATTGGAATGCCTTCTTCCAAAGTTATTCCTTAGTTCTGAGAGGACATTTATCTGATTGAATCTGACTATAACATCTTTCATGGGTTTATTGTTTCATTGCTTGGAGGAGACTCAGTTATTTATATTGTAATACTTTGTAAAATTCTTGGGACAGAAGTAACTGAGAAGAAGTAACTGTGAAGGAATAACTAAGTTTATAGCTATAAACTGAACTAGAAGAAGTTCCATCTCAACATGAGGAAGAACTTATTTACACTGATGGTGGAAGAGAACTAGAACAGGCTGTCCAGGGAGATCATGGAGTCTCCCTGTCTGGAAACATTCTAAAACACTTGAATGCATTCCTGTGTAACCTACCGTAGGGTTGAACTCGATGGTCTCCGAAGGTGCCTTCCAATCATAACTACATGATTCTGTGATTCTATAACTGATGCTATTATGACATAAATTTCAATTTACTCTCTCCAGCTGGAGAAAGGTGGCACTCTGAACAAGGGAGTAGATAATTCCTGTCAGAATCTTCAAGACACCAGCATCTAGAATCTGCAGTTTGAGACTGTCTGTATGCACCCTGAACTATCCTATGTGTCTCTTAACTTACTTGAGTGGATGAATTTCAGGGTGGTTTTTTTGCTTGTTTTTTTGTTTTGTTTTGTTTTTTCCCAAATAGACCCTAAACCTTTGCAAGGTTAGAGTTGAGTGCTAGTTTCAGCCAGCTTGTTGAAGAGGCTGGACTCCAATATCTAGGTGAAGGCATCACTTTCTATGTTTTGCTGTTAACAGGAACAATTTGTTTGATGAGGCAAACTACCAGTTCTATCCAAATTAATTTCAACAAAGCAGGATTATTCCGGTCCTAAGCAGCAGGTTCTAGCCTGCCACTATTGTGATTAACAGCTCCAGAGAGAGAATTAAGTGCATAACATTCTTAACAGTCATTTAGTTCACAGCAAGCAACAACAGAGCGTGGCACAAAATAACTGAGTCCTCATGGTCAGAGAATGACAAGTGCCATATCTAAGTGTTTAGAAATCCTTTTTTTACACTTTTTCTCTAGATAATTGAAGTAGAATAGCTAACTAAGCCCTTTCCAAATTCAGCTAACAGAAATGAATCCCTTCCATACTCATGCACGATAAAACAAATACTCAATCTCTTCTCCACATACATATAAATTAGATATTTGGCTTTGTTTCTGCAGTTCCATTAACCTCTGTGAGTGTATTTTCCTTCACCAATTAATTCAAGAATGTAGTGGTTTGACCCTGACTGACAGCTAAGCTCTACACAGCCACTCACTAACTTCCCTTGCTACCAACAGGAAGTGGAGAAAGAATGGGAAAAGCAAAAGACCCCAAAACATGTGAGACAAGATAATAATAGCTTAATAAATGAAGAGGAAGCAGAAAGAAAGGAGAAAAGCAAACAAAACAAATAATGCAAATGCAATCACTAATCCCTTCCCACAGACTGAGTCAGCCCGTAAGCAATAGCTACCTGCCCAAAACACTCCTCCTTTTGGATTTTTATAGCTGAAGATGGCTCTATATGGCATGGAGTATCCTTTTGGTCATTTTGGGTCAGTTGTCCTGATTATGTCCCACTTCTTTTACATCCTCAGCTGTCTTGCTGAGGGGGCCCGCATGGGAAGCAGAGAAGGGCTTGATGGTGTGTAAGCACTTCTCAGCAGTAGATAAAAGATGGGTGTGTTATCAACACTGTTTTGGTCATTGTTATAGTTTTAATCTGTTTGGTTTTCTTTTCCCCTTTTGTTTGAATTCTTAAGCATTTGTTATGAGCTGTGACAGACGTCCAAAGCTGGGAGCCACCTTGTTGTCATGGTAACGGACTGATGGACCACCCCCCAACATTTCCCCTGTGCCTACCAAATGAGACTTTGGGGGACTGCATGGCTAAGCTGGGGGCTGTCATGACAGGAGTGATGCAAGCAAAGGGGAGGAGTGAACAGCTCAAGACTGTTTGCTGACTGGACAAACTGGCTGTGCTGGGCGGGGATAAGCAAGGCTTTGAAAAGCTCAGCGGGGGAAGGGTCGCTCTCTCTCCTGCCTCCGACCTGGCCCGGGAAAGCTGTCTCCAGCCGTTTCTTTTGGAAGCCTCAACCAAGCCTTCTTCCCCCTCTGAGCTTGCTTCAGCATCGGCGAAGAACTACCTGGCAGCCACAAGCCTTTTCCAGTTGGCGGTTTGGGCCTCATCTTCATAACCTTTCCCAGCAATTTTTGTTTTGTTGTGTTTTGTTCTTCCTTTGTTTGTGGGTTTTCTCTCCTCGGGTGGGGTTTTCTCAGGGCAGTGGGGTGGTTCTCTGAACACAATTCCTTTCTTGTGGAGGGGGGTGTGTGTATGTGTGTGTGTGTGTGTTTTTATATTTTGGGAATTCCGTGTGTGTGTGAGTGATATATATATATATATATGTATTAAAAAATACATATTTATATTGTTATTATAAATATATATATATATATTTGGGGTTTGGGATTTTTGTTTTTTTTCTTTCCTTTTTCCCTTTTCCTTGTAATAAATCTTGTTGTTTTTCATTTAACGAGCTTCTGTTCTAAGTGATAAAATTCTCTATTGTCTCAAACCGGGACAGTCATATAGCCAAAACACTCCATAACAGGCTACTGTGAAGAAAATTAATTCCATCCCAGCCAGACCTAGCACAAAGAAGAAAATGTAGATATGGCTTTCTTTGTACAACTAGCAGAAGCTTCGTATTCAAAAGTCCTTATCCTCATGAGTGGCTTGATCCAAAAATCTGCTTGAAGGCCAATACAGCAATCTATAAACAAAGAGATTTTTAAAGCACATTGTTGACAGCTTCTTGACACATGGGATTAACAAACTGGCAAAGGGAATCACTCTTCTGGAACTGATTCTTACAAACAAAGAAACTGGTCAGGTAAATGAAACCTGGAGGTAGCTTTGGCTTAAGTGACTGTGAAATGGTGGAGTTTAGGATACTTAGAGGAGAAAACAAGGCAAACAGCAGCATCATAACCTTGGATTTCAAGAAAGTAGGCTTTGTCCTGTTTAGGGACCTGCTTGGAAGAATCCCAGGGCAAAGGGTACTGGAGAGAAGAGAGATCATGAGAGTTTGTTGATTTTCAAGGATCGCTTTTCCAAGCTCAAGAGTAGTACCTCCCAATAAGCAGGAAAACAAGCACCTGTTCAACATCTTCATTAATGATCTGGATAAAGGGACAGAATGTACTCTCAGCAGGTCTGGAGATGATACAAAACTAGAAGGAGTGCCTGATAGACCAAGTTATTGTATTATCCTTTAGAAGGACCTCAACAGCTTGAGAAATGGGCCAGAAAGAACCTGAAGAAATTCAACAATTGCTAATGTGAAGTCCTACCCCTGAGAAAGAATAAATGCATCAAACACACTCAATTAATACAAACAGGGGCCTGACAGATTGAAAAGCAGCTTTGAAAAGATGACATGGGGTTAATAGCGGACAGCAAGCTGAACATGTGTCAGCAATGGACTTTTGCAGAAAAAGAAGTGCAGCAGCCCTAGGCTGCACTAGGAGGAATGATAGAAGGTGAAGGTAGGTGATTCTTCCTCTCTCATCAGCTATTACGAGATACATTTGGATTTCTGTGTCCAACTCTGGGCTTCCCAGAACATGACAGGCATGGACATGCTGACGCAAGTCCAGCAAAGGACAACCAAGATGATAAAATATTGCAGCATCTGTCATATGTGGACAGGCTGAGAGACCTAGGATTGTTGAGTCTAAAAAAAGAGAATTGCTGTCAGAAGAACAAAGCAATGTGTATAAATCTTGATGGGATGGAATAAAGAAGACAAAGTCAAACTCTTCTCACAGGTATTCAGTGACAGGACAAGACATAATAGTCACAAATCGATCTACATTAAATTCAGTTTAAATGTAAAAGACAAAAATCATAATGAGGTTAATCAAATCCTGGAAGAGGTATTTGGTATTGGATGGAATCAGATGTCCAGCAACATGAACAACCTGCTCTAGCAAGTCATTCTCTGACCAGGGCAGTTTGACTAGCTGATCTCCAGTGGTACCTTACAACCTCAATAATTTTATGACTGTTTACTGCAGAGTCAATATGTACTCTGGCTATTGTTAACCCCATGAGCCAATCTATTTTGTAAAAGAAAATTTTCTTGCATTTACTGTCTTCCTGCATCTTCTTGAAGCTTCTGCTTCTTCAAACTTGAGCCCTTCAGGAAGCTTTCAGTCCTTGCATATCTGTCCTGAGAAGATGGCCCATGCTTCTCCCCAAGCAAGGAATAAGTGTGCAATGAGTTCCATGAATGCCAAAAGAGAAAAGGAACTACATTGCTTAAAATATAGATGTAAATATTTCTTTATACAAAGAACACGCAAGAATACAGTCCACTACTTCTTCCCACTGCTAAAAGACTTCATCTAAATGATAAAAACACACTGAGATAAAGTGAGCAGGATGTATCTATTCTAACGTCTAAATTTAAGCAAGTTTAGGATATCTGCCAGATTAAGGGCCCACATGTTAATTCACGTGCCCAAATTTGTAGAAACTAGCACAGCTTAGATAAATATCTGAATCTATGCTGATATTCGTCAGAACAATATATTTAATTGTGAGCCTTTTATGCACCTGCTAGGGATTTTTCAAAGTTAAATAAATGGGGTTTTTGCCACTGGCTTTTGGCTGTGATCCAAGCATGCTTTTTTTTTCTTTATAGTCCTAGTCATGTCTCTGGGCCTTTCAGTCATTATCACATTTTTATAGACGTTAGCAGCAGGTCAGCAAACTAACCAGCTAGCTGAATAACAAGTAGGATGCTCTGAAGCCTGTAGGAAGACCATTTTTCTACGACGCATACAGATATTTTCACAGATACAATGTGTGAGGTGTATTCTCAGGGTGTTGTATGAAAGAAGGGAAATTTTCTGTGATGCCTTGTACTGTTGGAAATGAAATAGTTTGGAAGATGGTGTGGGAAGTGTAAAACTAGTTCTTTCACTGTTCACATTGTTTATATGAAGTAAAATTTTTCATAATTGCTTTTTGATTTTCTCCTGAAGGAAGCTGTCTGGTTTACTAAAAAAGAATGTAGAGGAATAAGCTAGCATAAGCCTAGCGCAAAGAAAATAGGGACCAGAGCTCTAGGATGAAACATAGAATGACCAAATCAACACTATGAACATGCCTGAAGCATGACACGTGGGTTTGGCCTTGCAATGAGGGTGTGGCACAGCAGTTTGCATGACAGTTCACACAGGCAGGGTGAGCAGGAAGGGTTCCTCTCTCACCACCTATGAGGAGCCGATAGAGTCAAATAAACAGACTTGGTATATGGTGCAGAAGAGCACAAAATCAGTTCTTTGCCCTGCAGCAGCTGGAATCACTGTGCCAGCTGGGTCAGAGGCCTCTGGCCAGACAGATCTGCTGATGCTAGATGCAGCTCTCCAGGTCACAGGTTGCTAGGTGTGCCTAATGTCTCTACATGAGGCTGGGGGAGACAAATAGCTCTTCTGCAGAAGGCATGCTGTGGTTGGAGAGCTGGGTTGCCAAGTGAAGGAGCTACAGGGAGAAGTGAACGGACTACATAATATTTGAGTGAACAAGTATGAGGTTGACTGATTACTTACAGAGACACCACAATATCATGAGTCTCAACACTCCATTATTGCAAAGTAGGTGGACTCAGAACCCTGCAGGATAGCTAGTCAAGGGTCTGTTGAAGATCAATGCTGGAAGCAGGTGACTGCATATACCAGGAGGAAGGTTTCTCCTCCTTTTCAAATCTTTAACAAGTAGGACTGGCACCTTTTACAACAGGTGTGAGGCTTTGGCACTAGAAGACCAGAAAACTGATGAGGTGGGTGAAGGTCCTTCTGGGACAGAGGGTCCTCCTAAAACAACACTATCTGTTCCCCACATCACAACCTAGTCTGTTAAGAGGAAAAGAAGGATAGTTGCAATAGGGGTCTCACTTCTAAGGGGCAGGGAGGACACCATATTCAAACTGGACCCAACTCACATGGAAGTCTGCTGTGGCCCAGGGGCTCAGGTGAGGGACATGACTGTAAAACTCTCCAGTCTATTAAGGCCCTCTAATTCTTATTCTTATTCTTCTTAATCTTATTCTTATTTGTTCAAGCCAGCAGCAATGAAATAACAATGAGAAGTCCAAAGACAGTTAAAAGAGTCTTCATGGCCTTGGAATGATTGGTTGAAGGATGAGGAGCACAAGTAGTGATTTCCTTGATCTTTCTGAAAACAAAGAATAATGTTGATAGGAATAGGCAGATCCATCAGGTCAAACTTGCCAGAAACTAATTGAAAGCATCACACAGCTGGTATAGCATAGGCAAGAAGATTCCTAAAAAACCTGGATGACAACTTTGTGGAACAGGTCCTATGAGAGCTGACTCAGAAAGATGTCTTCCTTAATCTGCTTCTTGTCAACAGAGTGGATCTCATAAATGAAGTGAAGATTGGTGGCTATCTTGGCCACACGGAATACAAGATAATCATGTTTAAAATCTCTTTGACAGGAGGAAAAGTTCCAGCAAAATCTCAACTCTGGACATGAGGACAGCAGACTTGAAGCTTCCCAGGGAATTAGTAAGCAAGGTCCCATGGGAAAATGTTTTTGCAGTTGCTGGGGTCCATCAGTACTGGTCACATTTTAAACATCACCTCCTAAGGGCACAGCAGCAGGCAATTCCAAAATGTCAGAAGTCGAGCAGGCAAGGCAGAGGTCTGGCTTGGCTGAACAGGAATCTTCTCTTGGAAATAAGGCAAAAAAGGAAAGTGTATGCCTAGTGAAATCAAAGTCAGGTGACATGGGAAGAATATAAAAATGCTACTTACCACTATAGGGAAAAAATTTTTGCAGCCCAAGCTCAAATGGAGTTAAAGCTGGCTAGAAATGTGGGGGATAATAAAAAGAGGGTTTTTAAAAATATATTAATGGCAAAAGATGGTATTGAAATGTCATTGGCCTGTTGCAGGATGGAGAAGGTCCCCTGACAAACAGGGACATAGACAAGGCAGAGGTGTTTAACACTTTCTTTGCCTCTGTCTTCAACAGGGATGATGGACCAAGAGAGTCTCAGTGCCCTGAACTGAACAACCGTGACTGTGAGAATGACCAATTCCTAGTTGACCCTAAAATTGTGTGGAATCTGCTGTGCCAGCTGGATCTCTATAAATCTATGGGGCCTGATGGGATTCTTCCAAAAATCCTCAAAAAGCTGTCTGATGTCATTGTAAAACATCTCTTGATGGTTTCCAAACAGTCTTGGGAATCCAGAGGGGTCTTAGCTGACTGGAAGCTGGTGAACGCTGTCCCACTTTTCAAGAAGGGTAAGAAGGAGAAAGCTAGGAACCCTAGGAAAACCCTATCAGTTTCACTTCAGTGCCCAGCATAATCATGGAAAATCCCACTAAATTGGGAGGAGCTCCCGACTTCCTTGATGGTAAAGAGGCCCTGCAGAGATGCCTCAACAAATTAGACAGATGGGCAATGAGCAACCTATGAAGTTTAACAAGGGCAAGTGCTAGATTCTGCACCTGTGTCAGGTCAACCCTGATTGTGTGTATAGACTAGGGAATGAGATCCTGGAGAGCGGCACTGAGAAAAGGGACCTGGGTGTCTTGGTCAACGGCAAATTGAGTATGAGTCAGCAGTGCACCTCGGCAGCTGGAAGGGCCAATTGTGTCCTGGGGTGCATCAGACAAAGCATCTCCAGCCAGTCAAAGGAGGTGATTGTCCTTCCCTGCTCTGCACTGGTGCAGGCTCACCTTGAATATTGTGTGCAGATTTGGTCATTGCAATATAAAAAAGATATAAATCTATTAGAGAGAATCCAAAGAAGGGCAATAAAGATGGTGAAGGGCCTTGAGAGGAAGCTTTATGAGGAATAGCTGAGGTTGCATGATTTGTTCAGCCAAGAGATGAGAAGAGGAAATGGGGAGGGGAGGGGAGGTGAGGCGAGGAGAGGTAAAATAGTGTTTCGCTTTTACTTTGTGTACAATTGTGAGACACTGGGACAATTATTATTAATATTTTACTGGATTGGAGAAGACTTGTGAGTGTAGGGGGAAAGGTCCAAGCCTACAGCCACGCCTGTAGCCACTGAAGGCACATGACAAAGTTGTCAATCAAAAGACCTGCCTGGTAGCCTACCCACACCATACCCCCTGGGTTGGCTACACCACCCCTCACTGAGGCCTGGAGGGCACTGAGTGGTTCATGAACCAGAGGTCCCGGATGGGAAGTGTGGCCACACTGGCCAGACCACATAAACACGGGAGCATGAGGCTCTGTTTTTATGCTCTCTTCCTTCTCCGGCTGCTATCATGTAAGCCAGACTTCCATCGGAGTGTCAGCAGTAACTATTTTTCTTTTATTCTAATTTCTTTCTTTACTCCTTCTCTCTTTTTCTATTCCCGTTTTCTTCTCTTAATCTCTTTTCTTTACCCTTTCCTTAATCTATTTTGGGTATCTTAAAACCAGTGGATTGTATTTTACTAAGCTGGCGTGTGGTGCTTTGGTGGAATGTTTCTGCACTGGTTGTGTGTTATCCTTGTAAAGCACTTGCCAAAATGTTTATTTTCTCACTAAATTAAAAGAAATTCCCTTGGAAAAATGTACACAATGTTTTCTTTTTACATGACCTACAGGTATTAAAGAATTAAAAGGCTTTTCAAAAGTTCAGTTAAGAGAAATCTTTTAGAGCCTTAAATATAAATACTCCCAGTTAAGCGTATAGCTTTGGGACTGGGGTGTTGCTGTAAGCGCTCTCAAACCAAGATTAACTGCTACCTAAGTCCTGCTGGCCCACATCAAACCTCCCCTGATTGTGAGAGGAAATTATCAGAGGAAGGATAAGGGCTCTTGTGAGGCACCCATATATCCCACCATTATTGAATGGTCCACTTAGCAGCAGCTAAGTGTGTGAGTTTAACTGGGGGTGTATGCATGCATGTGCAGGAGACACAAAACTGTCAGAGGGCGTTTGAGAAAAAGATGACCATCAACAGGATTAAACAGCAACTGAGGAATGACAGACACTTTAGAAGAAGTCAGTCTTAAAAGAGACATGAAGGAAGCAGATGTGTTTGTGACATAGAGAAAGACAGTGTAGAGGAAGCAGCAGCTAGCTATCAAAGGGAGTCTGTCCTTGCCAACAGTGTCCCTGCAGCACAATGACTCCCTTCCAAACCAGAAAAGGACATCTACCAGGGGGTGTTGGGAGCAGTCAGCATTCAGGAGACTGGCAGAGTGGGGACAGTGTATGGAACCCCCCGTCTCAGAAGACAGGCACATCTCTCAAGACACCTCCTCACCACTAGGCACATCAGAAGTTGCAGTGACATACAAAAGTGGAGAAGAGGTGACGACAACCCCTACATCCAGGGCATTTATGTGTGTATGTGTAGGAGTGTGTGTGTTAGGATTAGCTCTAAAAGGCTGTTTATGTATTTGTAGGTGTTTGTTAGTATTTTCTAATTAAGCTATAATTGTGATTTATCTGTTACATTAAGAATAGTGATTCTGAATAAATAGCTAATGGATTGATAATTACACATCATTAATAAATCAATAAACTGCTTCAATCTCCAGAATTCATCAAAGAACTCAGGGTCAATTAATTTTTATGAGGCTTCCTTGCAGCTTTTGAAACTTGATGAGGTTCTAGAAATTTGAATTCTCAAAAATAATCTCTACCATGTATAAAGCTCCTTTGAAAAGGTCTGCATAATTTTTAGCTTTCTAGCTTTCCACCTTTCATGTCAGGATATAGAAATTCAGTAGAAGGTACACATCTACCTTCTGCCTGTTCCTTGTTTTCCCTGACCTCTCCAAAGCAGATCACTGTAGATGAGTGTGATATACACCTTTTACAAATACTTTATATAGAACAGTAACTGCATTATAGGAAATTACATGTACCTCAAATACAGTTGCAGGCTCAAAGGTTGTTTTCCACCTTGAGCTCTGTGATCTCTGCAATACTTCCAAAGTAAGTAAATCTTACAAAGTAAGAAAATCTTTCAAAAAGCGAAATCTAGAGGACGACTTTCTTTAAAGAACTGGGATGTTGAGTGAAGGATGCAGCCTATCTGACTGATAGCAGATAAATCTTTGTTTGCTGAAAAAGCAAATATTTGAAAAGCAATTAAAAGTGGAGATGACATTCTGAAGAACAAGATTTAGGACAACAGTGTGTGGATGCCGTGGGTGGGAGGGAAAGGCTTAGACAAAGTTATTAAAGAAGCTCTGCCATTGAGTCACGAGGTGCAGAAAGGTCTCCTTTGCTTTCTAAACTCCTCCTCAGAGAGGAGCCTGGGTGTGGTTGAATCCTATCTTAGCCTCAGGTTGTGTCAACAGTCTAAATTGAAGAAATTATAGAGGTGCGATTTTGTCCCACAGGTTTTAATTATGGCAAATCAGATATATTAATATAAAGTGAATTATTTATTATGACAAATGAAGAGGAAAATAAACAGCTGAGCGAAAAGACGAGAGGTCTTAATCACAATTATTTACCACACAGTGTAAAAGCTAAAAATCTACTAGTAGGGTATAATATAACATAAAGTAGTATAGTGCATTGCATCAAAGCACTTATATTAAAACAATTGTATCAAAGCTAGCAAAAGAAAGAATCACTAAGTAGAGATTGATATAAGTCACTATATGAGATAGCAGACAGATCTCTCTTAACCCCTGGGAAGCAACCATGAAAAGGTATCCTTGCTTCAAGCTAGAACCTCTATATTCCATGGAATATGTGGAAGAATCTGCCATATGAAAATTGAACTCGGCTTTATAAATAAAGCGATGTACTGGTAGTCGTAGATTTACAGGCTACAGTGACTAGTTTACCTGTCAAATCCTGCTTCAAAAAGCAGAATGTGTGCTTGAAGTTTGGTTAACCAGGCTGGTTTTAGCATATTTCAACACCAAAACATCACCTTCTTTAGCTGTAGCTCACTGCAGATAACTGGCATGATAGCTTGCGTTGTATGCATCCTCTGATCAGATTCTAGGCCTTATTAGAGTAGGCTATCCTACCACAGTGGGTCCTGAAATTCTGGAGCTCTTAAAAGATACACTTTTATCTGTATACAACCTGTATATTTATATGGTTAGCTGTGCTTTAGTACATGCAGTTCTTTTTCAGCGCGATTGGATAAACAACAGCACAATAAGTGATTTACAACATGACATGATTTTTGTTTAATGACTCTCCTCAAACACTTGATTTGACATCCTGGTCTTTTTCATATTTTCGTATGATTCAGAATGATAAGACATGTGTCTGGTACTGTCCTTTAGTTACTCTGACCTGTTTGAGGGTTTGCAGTTTCTTTTGTTTATTTGATGTTTTTTTTTTTTCTCTGAATTCCATCCATTAAGTGGTTTCAAATATTAAAGATCAGAGATACCAAGCACATGCAAAAAATACATTGAAAAATGCAAATTAAATGTCTCTCAGAACTGAGTCAGGATAGTACAAATTAACTCAATCTTAGAACTGAATCAGAGAATTACGATATACCCCATACATTCAGACTACATCTGAAGCAAAACTTTTTCTTTCATTGGTAGAGATATATTTGTAGTCATTCATTCCCACATCTTCATTTGAACTGGTGAATGATGGGCTGTTGGCTAGTTACATACCTCAGGGCTGGTGTTGTTTAAAGACTGTTGTTAAAGACTGATATCATAGCACAGAATGGACCTTCAAAGGTTTCCAGATTATGCTGAGCTGCAGACAGCACACAATATACTGGAGGGATAGAGTTATTCTGAGGAGCTGACAGGTTATAGAAATTGTCTGAAGAGCCTTGTTCAGTTCTGCAATGACAAAGGCAAGCACCTAACCAAGGTCAGAATAACTCCCAAAGTAATCTTCTAGCAACATTACTGTCTGGAAAAAGAGTAGCTAGAAATAAGCTTTGGATCAAAGCACTTAAAATCTGGGTTGACATAAAGGTGAACATGAGCTAGCAATGTGCCGTTACAGTAAAGAAGGCCAGGAACATTCTTCGTTATAACAGAGAAAGGATATTAGGTCAAGGGAGGTGATAATTCCTGGCATCTAGAGTGAATGCATCTAAAGTGCTGTGTCCAGTTTTTGCTTCTCAGTTTGAGAAGACATGGACATATCAGAGTAAGTCCAGTAAAAGAAAATTAGTCAGAGGACCAGAACACATGAAATAGGAGGAGTGAAAGAGAGAATTGAATTTTTTCAGCCTACAGAAAACAAGGCTCCAGCAAGGCCCTTTTTATGCTGTCTAAAACTATCTAGTGTTTGGGGAAGGTATATTATTTCCTGTTTTTCTGGGAAACTCCTAAATGTCTCCAAAAATTATTTACATAAACAATTTATGATATTGTGCAATTTTAAAATATATAATCTTTTTTTGTTTTGTAACTCCAAATAATCTAGACACTTGTCTAATGAAAGTCATAAAGTCATTATCTAGCAGATATTATATGGTGAGCATATATACTTTGAGTACTTTTTTAATTTCATTATAACGTGTCATAAAAATAATAGACTGGCCATAGAGGTTCGTATCAAGGATCTGTTTCTGCTGTACCATTCCTACCCCTTTCCTTCAGTTTTGTCAGCAGTAAACACTCACTTCCTCACAAAGCAGTGAAAAGCGGCAGGACGAGCACTGATGGACTGCAGCAGCTTCACCGATCTGCTGAAACCCGCATCATCACTGGTGATATTTACATCAAACCTACTACCTGAGCTCTCTTGTCTGTAACTCTTCACTTTCTCATACCATTGAAGCCAAGGCTACACCTAACTGACAAAAAAAAAAAAAAAAGCAAATCCTGTGTGGTCCCAATTCTTGTTTAAATAGTATTCATCAATTCCTATTCATCTTCACAAACTACTAATTACTTTCCTGACTTCAGTATCCTCTATCTTTTCTAAATTTCACTTATTGCTTACATAATCATACCCAATAAGGCATCCTTCATACTTCCTTTCAAAAAAAATCCTAATAATGTTTCTGTTTTAAATCTCTACTGAATACTAAGCTGGTATTTACTTAGTTTCCTTTTGAACTACCTGTCAGAACAATCACAAACTTTTTTAGAGTGAAAATGATCAGTTTAGATTCAATATCTTTATGTACAAAAGGTGATTTTCAGGACTTTATATAATTCTACGTTTACCCTTAATGAATTTCGTTTTCTTTCCTGTTAATCAATGTCACAAGATCCTTCCTTGGTTTCCCACAGTGTTTTATTTTTACTGTCCTGAAACCCTACATTAGGGTCTGATTATTGAGATGCTTCTGCCTGAATTAAGATGCAAACAAGGGAAATTTCCTTCTTTGACAGTGTTCTGAGACAATTAACTTCATTCTTTAAGTCCTGACACCATCTCAGATCTTCATGTCTATAGAGGCATAGAATATTATGAGTTGAAAGGATCCACAAGGACCACCAATCCAACTCTTAAGAGAATGGCCTGTATGGGGATCAAACCCATGACTGTGGCATTATTAGAACCATGCTCTAACCAACTGAGCTGATCTCAGGGTCATGGCAACCTACTTTTTCTTATTCCTCAGTGCTCTTAACTACGGGCAAATCAGTCTGCTTTCTCCTTTCTGCTTCTTGCATGTGATTGATGAGGACAGTGACAAGAGCTTAACTCACCATCTTGCTCTCAGTTCCTGCACTTACCTGGAACATTGTGCCTCCTATCAGTATCTCAAATCTGTAAGTATTCTTCCACAAAATGGTGGTAGAAAGGGAAAAATACTCTTAAAACTGTTTGAATTGGTGAGTTCTGTCAAATGAAACTTTCTAGAAAAGAATCATTATGAGGCATATGGTGGAAAGTAAATATTCAAAGACTTGACAAACAATAAAGATTAACTTTTTTGATGAAGTTTTCAAGAAGTCTGGGAAAACTCAGTTATACATA
Organism: Serilophus lunatus; assembly: GCA_013399895.1. Classification (NCBI taxonomy): domain Eukaryota; kingdom Metazoa; phylum Chordata; class Aves; order Passeriformes; family Eurylaimidae; genus Serilophus; species Serilophus lunatus. The sequence continues at coordinate 73,301 of VXBA01001214.1, forward strand.
GCTACACTAGAGCTGTCCTATGTTATGTATAATGTAGATATAAATATGTAGAAGATTTTATATGAAGAAAAGCTGTGGTACTACTTTTTCTTTTTTCAAGATATTATTGCTGTTAGTTAAAAATATTGCTATACCAAGAGTTCTATATCTGCCTGGGGCCATGAACCAAATAAAACATTACCAGACTATGAAAATATTCAGAAATTGAATAATTTGCTTAATATAAGCACATTATCCTCTTGTGTTTTCTGCCACTAGACAGCTTGTTTTCACAGAAGATGAAACAGGATATTATAAAATGTTAAAAGATAATAATTATGAATATAGTTTGCCCAATGAAACTAACTAATTTTCTATTTCTAGGAATAAGTAAGGCATTGATAAGTCAGGAACTGCTAATTTTTCAAATAAAAAGCACTCTGTGGAGTTCTGGTTTTAATGTTTTAATTAGTTTAATTTGTTTTGAAAATAATCAAATAAATTATTATAGCAAGTGAAGCACTAAGAGCAGGTGTCTTCCTGTTTTTTATTGTATGTTTCACTTCCGACTGGGAAAAGAATATTCTCCACTTGCTTACTGGTGGGTTTTGTTTTGCCAAGATCCAGGAAAACAGCATTTTTTCACATCTCAAACAAATGTAGCCAGCCTTCCTCCTCCCTTCTCCACCTTGTTTCCTTTTCTTGGCTGTGGCTTTTCACTATTACTCTTGGAATTCCTCCATCTGAAAGCAAAAAATTACTAATTCATTATTCTTGCAACAGCGAAAATGTTGAATTCCAAGAAATATGAAGGAGGTATTTTGTTATTGGTTCTTGGAAGACAAGAATGTTAGATCTATTTCTCTGTAAACTAGAATTGCCATGCCCTAAGTTCAGTTGCTTTTGTCTGTGTGTCTATCTGGAGAAAATATTTCTCATCTTTGAGATCATGACTGAAAAAGCTGATAGGAAAATTTATCATAAATTTTAACATAAATCATAATAAAATTAGATTTGGAGACAAGTGGCAGCAAAATATTTAACACAAAGGCAGAAAAGAAAAAGACAAGGAGGGTTATTTTGTTGGTTTGGAGGATTTTAATGTGCTTTTAAAGGACTGTTTAAACCTTAAAGCCAACTTATAGCCTTGCAAATACAGACAAATATCTATGGGCAGAGTTAAACAAGACAGAGTCAAACCAGTGTCTCAAGTCAGACTAAGTGTAAAGAGAATCCATTTATCTTTTTTGTGGGGGGGAAAAAAAAAAAACGAAACCAAAGAAAGTTACATAACTTAGAGATTAACAGTTACAAAATAAAATTTCTATTACTAATTCTCATAGTATGTAATACCTATCTTGCAGTTACTCTAGGTCATTCACATTGCATCAGGTGGTGCTTACTTTTTTATAAAATAAGCCCCTTTTTAAAACATAGAAGACAAACTGTAATTTGCTTTTGTTGTTTTGTTTTGGTTTGGTTTTTTTTTTGTTGTTGTTTTTTTGAGACACAAAATCTACAAGGAAAACAAAAAAAAAATGCTATCTCAGGATCAAACTGCAAATTGTTGATATTGGTAATGAAGTGCTCCTTGGTGGTAATCCGTACCATCAATGACATTTAAGTCCATTAAAGCAAATCTCTGGAGATGCTTGTCTCTTTGTGAAATTAACACTATGATAATACCTGTATTAACATTTCTTTTGAATTTAACATGCACATTACAACAAAATTAATAAGATTACGGAAGCCTTTTGAGTTTGCTTTCTTTATGCTAATAAGCCACATTTATTCCATTCACCTTATTTTTTTCTTCAAACTATTTTCTTACTTGTTTATACTAGAATATGTAATAGAATAGTAATTAATTTTATATTTTTCTGCATTCACTATGGCAAAATTAATCAGCATGACATCAAAACTCCAAGAGAAAAATTTTTAACCATCAAAATCTAAAAACTAGTAGGTTGTTCCACTTGGAAAATCCTTGCTGGACAGTGGCAGGAGCTGACAAACAAGATTAATTTTTTCACTACCAGGTTCAGTGCTGATTCAGAACAAATTGTTTTCTCATGATCTCAAGATTGTTCAGAATCTTCCACCAAAAATAACTCCATTTCACATGCACTGTGACTGAAAAAGATACTCATCAAAAACCTGAATTCTTTCTGGGTGCTTCATGAAAGCATTTAACAAACTTATCCAATGGTGACAGCCAAGTACCTGTAAATGGTGATTTGGCCAATACAAAGATTTCTTACTGGATGTTCCCTTCTCTCTCAATTGACTACAGAGAGAGCTCTGATCAACAAAATTCCAAACTTAGTCATCTCACTTTAGTGCCTGGAATTAGGTGGGATAAATATGAAATGAAGGGTTTAAAATTTTATTCTCTCAGCAAATTTTTTCTTCAAATTATTTTCCCCAGCTACCTTACATGAAGGGCAGATATTAAAATTGTCTACTGTTTGACCCAAGAAACCCCAAAGATCTTGAATGCAAAAGCAATATACAAATTTTAACAAAGCTGAAAAGTTAATGATCTGAGATATGCTGTAGTTACTTCTTATATATTTTTCCCTAGGCATAAGAAAAAAGTAAAATATTAAAATAAACAAAAAACCCAAAACAAGCACAAAAAGCAAACACACACATACACAAGACTGAAACTGACTGTTTCTTTAACAGATTAGTGGCAGAGGAGAGACCAAACTTCTGTCTTCTACAGTAAGAGTCAGCTTCCACGGTCTCTAAAATAACTCATCCTATTCTTGATTCTTTCATTCATCATCTGAAATCTGGAACAATTCTACTGACAATAACTGATTTAAAGGAGTTATGTTTTCCAGAAAGCTGATTACATGTATTTAACCTACTGAATAACTCCTATAGAATAAAGATGCTACAGTAAGGATAATCTAGATTACAGAATCACAGATCACAGAATATGCTGAGTTGAAAGGAACCCCAAGGATCATTGAGTCCAACACCTTGCCCTGCACAGGACCAATATAGCCAAAGGCTGTATCATAACAGCATTTGTTACCTTTCAATTTTTCAATCATAAGGTGCTTTTAATAAAAATTTAGAATATTTAATGGATACTTAATTTGAATTATGGAAGCGTTTACTGAGATAATACAATATATTAATACTCTCTCTTGCATGTTTTACTAATCTACTGAAGAGGGAAATTAATGTAAATTTTCATTATTGTTATTAGAGTATTACTAATTGTGAGACACTGGAGTATTATATTAATTATTGGCTCAGACCAATTCACGTGTGTGTGTGTTGGGAAGAGAGGGACAGGTCAAATTTCATGAAGGTGAGGTGATTCCCTGTTCCACACCCCAGCCCTTTGGAGCCGCCTTGGACAGCTCCGGAGTGGCTTTCAATCACTGGCGCACCAGGAGCACTGTCCCACACTCCTGGAGCCCCTGACTCACCTTCAGAATGGTTGGCACACTGGAAGTCCCACCTGGGGCAGGGAGGTCATAGTGGGCCAGAGCAGATAAAGCCAAAGCCATAAGGTCAGACTTTATCATCTGGACACATGGAAGCTGGATTTGGATGGGACTCTGTGTTGTAGCTATAATTCTCTCCTTGTCTCTCTGTGGGGGTTTGAGAGGGGAGGGGAGGGGGTTGTGGGGTTCTTAGAGTGAGCGAGGGGAGAAAAGGAGATGTTTCCTTTTAAACCCTGGGTTTTTTGGGTTGTTGGGTTTTTTTCCTTCCCTTCATAACCTTCCCTCGCTTCCCCCCTGACTCACTGAAACGTGGACCNACTCACTGAAACGTGGACCGGCGGTGATTGCCGGCGCACAGCGGGTTTAATTCCAGTGCAGCCCTGGCGCAGTGTGCGGGGCCGGGAGCCCCCGGTGTGCGGGGCTGCGCCAAGGCTGGTGCCCGATGCGTGCGGGGCTGGGGCCGGGAGCCCGCGGTGCCAGTGCGGGGTTTGCGGGGTGCGGGGCGGAGACGGTGGGCTGCGGGCACTAGTTTGCAGCTCCGCGGCGTGGGGTCCATGCTTTGCCCACAAAAAAAAAGTGTTTTGCTTTGACTGAATGTTGCAATTTAAACTACCGAGTTCCCTTATTTTCCAAAGTTTGCCAGTAAAAGTGTATTTTTTGACCTCCTGAGAAAATGTATGTAGTGTCTTCTCCCTTGCTCTCTCTAGGTATTTAAAGAACTGAAGACCCTTTTAAAATATCCACAGGGCAGATATTTTTGGTGTCTTGTATATTTTTTAAAGTAAAACTCCATCAATGAACTCGTATCTTGGAGTCTGGGTCTTACACTGACAAAAAAAAAATGTTTTGCTTCAAGACACAGTGCAAAGTTTGAAGTTCAATACTTACATGTCAGTATAGTAAGAAGCTTCCAAAAATACCCATTTGAAATTGATCATTTGATTAGATGAAGTTCTGCTAGATTTGCTGTCTTCGACTTTGCAATTCAAAACACTACTGCAATAAGTTTGAATATTGTTTTTTCTCTGGGGAGGGGGAATGTTTGGATTGTTTGCCTATTAAAGCATTAAGACCATTTTCTTTTGTATTTTCCCCAAAATTCCTGGGAGCAGAGAACAGAGCGGGGTCAGCCGATCCTGACTCTGGGGACCTCAGGCTTGGCGGGACCAAGGGATGAGGTGAGGTGACGTGAAGCCAAGACTGGGTCCAGGACCATCCTGGCTGCTCTCCTGGGCACTCGCCAGCGCTGTGCAGGGGGAAGGGCTCATCCTCACCGCAGAGCGGTAGTGAGCTGAGCCAAGCTCAAGAGCCGCTCAGGTGCTGCTCCCACCGCTTCTCCGATGTTCTCCAGCAGCGTGTTCATGGGGGGTTTTTTTCCCCACAGCTGTGGTGACTTAGATCGAGACTGGTGGAACCCTCCTAGGAGCGGCAGGCATGGAACTGTTCCCCTTCCCCACATACCAGAACCTCAGCATCTGTGGGATTTCTCCCACTCATCCTCTCAGGAGCTCCGCTTCTGCTGCCCGGTCCACATGGTGGACTGGAGCAGGGCAGCCCCCGTCTTCATGCTGCCCAGTGGTGCTGGTGGTGCCAAAACTCGGTGGCTGCACCTGCGGTGCTGATGTCTGCCCCGCGCCGCGGCAAGCTGAATTGAGCTTTGTGGTTGCTCAGGTGTGGAGCTTGGGTCCCACATGATACATCAGTGCAGAGTGGCACGGGGCAACAGTTTCTTCCGACAGGCGGCTGGTGAGAACCACGCTGGAGGTGACCATGGCCCCGTGGTCCCTCCCCGCGCTGCCGGGAGGCATGTGGTGGTGGCTGCCCCTACAGGCCGTCCCCATCACCCTTGGCTGGTCCCTACAGCTAGCAGGGGCCCCGTGGGCAGTGCTGCTGGCCCCAGGAATGCCCCACAGCCAGCGCTGGTGGTGGTCAGCAGCCCCTGGAGACCAAGCACATGGTGGGTTTGTCAGGAAACGCCATCTTGCTTATGGTGAAATCCCGGGCAGAGGGGCGGCACCCAATGCCACTGACCAATAGGAAGACAGCCTGGCCAGGAAGAGAACTCCGAGTTCACTCGATATCAGGAGCCCATAAAAGCCAGAACCCCAGAAGACCTGTCCCCTTTTGGCTGGCTCATGTGATCCAGATAACATCAAGTGCCATTCCTGGTTCCTCCCGTGTCCCTTTACAACGCAGCACCATCGGAGCTCCAACAGTGGCACCAGGGACCACTCAGCTGCAGCACTGTGGTATCTGCTCCCCTTGAGTTCCTGGGGGCAGAGTGCTTCTCACTGATTTTATCTTTCAGAGGCTCCGAGATCGGGAGATACCATCTTTGAGGAGGCTTTTCTCTTCCTTCCCTCTGCTCCTCAGCCCACTAGTCTGCTTGGAGGAGCAGTTTGTTATTTGTTTTCTTTTTATTTTAATTTTATTGAGGAATATTGTCGTATTTGTTGTGCGTATTTGGTTAGTGCCTAGGAGAGTCTGTAGTTTTTGTGCCCCATAGAAAATAAATTGTTCCCTGTTGTGCTTCTGTTCAGTCTTTCATCGCTGTTACGCCCCCTAGTGGTTCGAACCACCACAAATATATACTACTACTTCAGTGTAATATTATAAAGTGCTGGATATATGAGAAGGAGGAGTGGTGGTGCAAATATTTTCTTATATTTTACTAATTTCTACATCTTTGGAGTTCATGTTTTCTCCATGCTTGGGCAGTGCAGAACTAGGATGGAGCTGGATATCAGTGCAGAGCTGCTGGAATGGGTAGCCCTGGCTGGATTGAAAAAAGGTCCTTTATGTATAAGCATTTTCAGTTGTAAAAAGTCACTAAAAAGTAAGTAATGAAAATGCAGTTATTGATTTATCTTTAACAGATCCTTTCCTTGTTGCCTTTGTGTCTTAGCATGGGATGTGATTCTTGTTGCCAAGCCATCTCCTCCTATAAATTGATATTGATCTCACCACTGGGCTAGTCCCTGAACTTGAAACTCTACTGTTTTTATTTTCTAGCAGAACAAATAGGTACACCCATGTCAGCTTCTCCTGGGTAAAGCTTTTCTGTCATTTTCTTTCTCTCTAGGTTTGCAACCAATTTTTTTCTTGTTTGGTTTGTTCTATTTCTGTTTATTGATTCTTTACAAGTGCATGGTTTTATGCTCTCCAGAATTAGACCAGAAGGACATTGATGCTAAGGCAAGAGAACGAGGTGCTTCCTCTTTGTCCTTGTTACCAGTTTTGAATTTATATTACCACCTTATTTACATGACACTTGCTGATAGGCTGTTACTGCCAATTGTTTTATTGTAACATTGATAGGCTTCAGCAATCATATGCCATGATTTGTCTGCAGAAATCATTAGATTAATTAGATTAATCAGATTTTATTTCAGACTACAGTGTCCTCAACTGTGAGTTAATATCATAGATGATAGCTTCGAAGTTCACTTTCTAATAATCTCTTCTAAGAGTTATATCAATGGATTATTGTGGCAAAAGACATTTTTAAAAAATCTATAAATACATGAGCAACAACAAGAGAGCTAAAGAGAAACTCCATTCTTCACCAGATGTCAGATGAAACATAGTGACAAAGTATGAGCTACTAAATGTCGAAGGGTTATCCAGACCCTTTAGCCGGAAAACTGGAATGGGGAGAAGAACAAAGCCTGCATAATCCAAGGGGAAGTGATCAGCAAACTGCTACACCACTTAGGCACACACTAGTGTATGTGATGAGACTGGATCCACCCAAGGGTACCGAAGGATCCAAAATAAATACTCACTGAGCCACTTTGCCTCATTTATCAGCAGTCCTGTCTGATCAGGGAGGTCGCAGTTAGTTGGAAGTCAGAAAATATGAAGCTCATTTACAAGAAGGGTTAGAAGGAGGATCCGGGGAACTACAGGCCTGTCAGCCTGACTTTAGTGCTAGGGAAAGTCATGGAGTAAATCATCTTGAGATCATCATACACTATATGCAGGACAGCTAGGGGACTATAAGAATCATAGAATCAAAGAACATGCTACGTTGGAAAAGACCACAAGGATCATTTAGTCCAACCCTTAGCCCTGCACAGGACAATCCCTAAAAGTCACACCGAGTGCCTGAGAGTATAATCCAAACATTTCTTGAAGTCTGTCAGGCTTGGTGCTTTGACCACTTCTCTGAGGAGCCTGTTCCAGTACCCAACCACACTCTGGGTGAAGAACCTTTTTCTAATATCTGACTTAAAACTCTTCTGACACAACTTCAGACCATTCCCTTGGGTCCTGTCGCTATTAACTACAGAGAATAGATCAATGTCTGCCCCTCCTCTTCCTCTCATGAGGAAGCTGGAGGTGGTGATGCTCTTCTCCAGACTGAACAGACTAAATGGCTTCAGTTGTTTCTCATAAAGCTTCCCTTCAAGACCCTTCATCATCTTCGTTGCCCTCCTTTGGATGCTCTCTAATAGCTTAATATTTTTCATATATTGCAGTGACTAAACTGCCACAATATTTAAGATGAGGCCACATCAGTGCAGAGAAGAGCAGAACAATGACCATCCTTGACTTGCTGGAGATGCTTTGCCTGATGCCCCCCCCCCCAGGATAAGGTGGGCCGTCCTGGGTGCCAGGGCACTGCTAATTTATATCCAACTATATAGGTCCCTTTACAGAGCTCTGCTTTCCAGTGTTTCATTTCTTAGTCTGTGTGAATAGCCAGGTTTTCACATTTCAGTTGCAGAATCCGGCACTTTCCCTTATTGAACTTCATCCAGTTGTTGATTGGCCAGTTCCATGATTTATTGAGGTCTCCCTCTTCAGGGCCTCCCTGTCTTCGAGGGGGGCGGCAGCTGCCCCCAGGNCTTAATATTTTTCATATATTGCAGTGACTAAACTGCCACAATATTTAAGATGAGGCCACATCAGTGCAGAGAAGAGCAGAACAATGACCATCCTTGACTTGCTGGAGATGCTTTGCCTGATGCCCCCCACCCCAGGATAAGGTGGGCCATCCTGGGTGCCAGGGCACTGCTAATTTATATTCAACTATATAGGTCCCTTTACAGAGCACTGCTTTCCAGTGTTTCATTCCCTAGTCTGTGTGAATAGTCAGGTTTTCCCCATCCCAATTGCAGAATTTGGCACTTCCTCTTATTGAACTTCATCCAGTTGTTGATTGGCCAGTTCCATGATTTATTGAGGTCTCCCTCTTCAGGGCCTCCCTGTCTTCGAGGGAGTCGACAGCTCCTCCCAGTTTTGTATCATCAGCAAATTAGCTTAGTATCACTTCCAATCCTGCATCCAAGTAATTTATAAATATGTTGAAGAGCAGAGGACTAAGACAGAGCCCTGTAGAGCCCTACTAATGACAGGTTGCCAGTCTGATGTTACCCCATTCACCATAACCCTCTGTGCTTGACCTGGGAGCCAGTTGCTCACCCTACACATGATGTATTTATCGTCTGTGTACTGGAGATTTTGTGCAGAAAGCTCCTGTGAGAGACAGTATCAAAACTTTACTGGTATCCAAAAAGATTACATCAACTGCCTTCCGCTGGCCAGCTGGGAGGGTTACCTTATCATAAAAGGAAATCAGGTTTGATAAGCTTTCATGAAGTTATGCTGGCTGTGACCAATGACTAGGTTGTCCTTCAGGTGTTTTTCTTCAATACTTCTCAGATTAATCTTCTCCATAGCTTTACCAGGCACTAAAGTGAGACTGATAGGCCTGTAATTTCCAGAGTCCTCCTTCTCACCCTTCTTAACAGGAAACTGACACAACGCTCACTATCTTTCGGTCAGCTGGTACCTATCCAGATTCCCAAGTGTGCTTGGAAATCATCATGAGAGGTTTTGCAAGGACATCATCTACTTCTTTAAGGATTCTGGGATGAATCTCATCAGGGCCTGTAGGCATCCAGCTGGAGCAGAAGTTCCCACACAATTTCAGGGTTCAGTGGGAATTGATCACTCTTACAGTCACGGTCCTCCAGCTCAGAGAAATGAGACCCTTTTGGTCCATCATCCATGTTGAAGACAGGAGAAAAGAAAGCATTAATTGCCTTTGTCTATGTCCCTGTTTGTGGGATGACTGTCCTCATTATGTAACGTGCTAATGGTATTTTTTTCACTGCCTATTGCCATTAATATATTTGAAAAAACTCTTTTTATTGTCCCCCACATTTCTGGCTAACTACAGCTCCAGCTGAGCTTTGGCCACACAAATATTCTCCCTGCGGTGGCTAGCAGCATCTCTAAATTCTTCCTATGTCACTTGACCTTGCTTCCACTAGATGTACACCTTCCTTCCAGGTTTTTTCTTTGTTTTTCCACGTTTTCTAATAGTCATCTTTTTATCAGTATAGTTCCCAAATCCTTTTTGCATGTGCTGTTCCCAGGACAATTTTTTCATATTTGGTACATAGGTATTTAATATTCTTCACTTTAGGCTTATCAATTGCCCTAATACTATTTGGTTCCTTAGTTTTTCAACCACCTTTTGATTTTCAACAGCATTCTCAAAAGTGTCAATGTAGTTTTTCATCCTGAAAACCATTAAATTTTTCAAATTTTAAATAGCAGTCTCTGGCATCATTCAACTTGAAAAATCTAGGTAAATGTGAATTGGGAATCTCTCCATGAGATTCTCTTTTAGTTGCATAGAAAACATTGATGATAATTTAAAGACTATACATCCATACAGAAGGGGTTACACATCTTCCTTTTAAGTTACCTGTCATTCAGAAAAGATGAATAATTTAAACATACAGGAAGGATTATAAAATTCTTACTGGTTCATTGTGAACCAAAATTAGAAAATATCTTTTTAAAGTAAACATTCTAATCAGAGAAGTGAAAATAAGATAATAAGTAGCAGTAACAGGAAATTAATCCTTAGCCCGTTTCAACTTAAATAAAACGGTAAAATATATATAGTATTCTGCTGCATCTGAAAAATAAACCAGAATTAGATTTTCATGGAAACTTGTAAGACATTTATAAATATAAATCTCAAGTTTACTGTTTGCCATATCTAAGAAATAAAACTATATTCATGGAAGGTTAGTTCCACAGGAAGCATTTTTTGAATTTTTTGTCATAATCTCACATTTTTAAGGAATTTACCAATATAAAACCTTACAAATATTAAGTACAAATTTTTCCACTGATCCAGAGCAAAAAATATGTTTACTCAGAGTTAATATTTAGCATATAGAGAAGTATTTGGGGAGATAAAAAGATAAACTCTATTTATGCTTGATTTCTTTTAAGGATGTAATCTATCCAAGACCATGATACAGTTGAAAGGGAAGCAGGTCCTGTAAATGGTAACATTTTCCCTTAGCTTGCAAAAAAGACAACACAATATCAAGAACATAATAGGAAAGCAAAAACCATAACTTTGTCCTTAAACTCAAATACAAATACAATTATTTTTTTTAAACTCAAATACAATTTTTTTTCCCTGCAAATTCATGCTTAGTGAAATTAACATAAGAACTTTAGTCTAAAAATTAAATAGTTTTGCCTTAGATGTAGGGCCTCAATATAATTTGTTTGAAAAAAATTGCTTAAAGGTCTTACTGAAAATCAAATATAAAAGTAAGATAGATAACAGCAACAAATACTTCTAGGGTAAGACCCATCCCTTTCCAAAAATCATATTTTTCTAAATAATATATTGGGTTTAACAGAGTTATTGTTATATGAGATTTGTTTTTCCAAAACGAAAAAACAGAGTCCAGTATTATCTGAACAAGGGTATTTCAGATATTTCACACAGGGAATAACACCAAATTTACTTATTTGAAGATACTTGATGCTTCACTTGATTTACTAGAGTGATACAGTAACATAATGAAAACACAACATAAACACCACATGACAACTGCAATATGCAGTTCAGTCACAAACATGATTCCCATGACTGATCTCTAGATGGTCCCTATGATGGCTCTTGGCAACCCCAGTCACTGGGAGGGAATACATAGATTCAAACTTGTTGCTGTCTTCAAAGTGAATTTTGTTGGTTACTCATTTTTTTATACTTTAGGTTTCTTGGAGCTTTGTATACTCTTCTGTCATCTTGGTCTGTCTTAATCAGGAAGATATTCACAATTTCTCTTGATTCACTCAGCAAAGGGTATTCACAGAAACAGCTGATCCACCCAATTGATAAGGAGACAGCTGATGCATCTGAAACAATAGTCTTCTGGCAATAGTCTTCTGGCCACCCTCTGGTTCCCTTTGTACTGAGATATGTTCATATTTCTTTACAACTGCTGTACTTTGTCCCCATATTCTACCCTGAGCTTCACAAGTACATACTTACATTCATCTTCTCTGACCCTTCTTCCATGGTAGGGTTTTTTGATCAGTTACTCAACGTGCACACACATTTATGTACATGTAAAGTAAATATAATTTTGAGAGGACTTCAGTGCTATCAGATATTTATAGAATTTGTGCTATTGAAGAGTACGAATCCTGGAAGTGTAATACTAACACAATGAATGGTACTGTTACTGAGATGAAGAAAAATGTTGAGTTTCTTTTAACTGGATATAGGAAGTTTCTCATTTGTTTATCTGGCAGACTGATGAATCTAAAATAGAAACTATACTATTTAGTCATGTCAGATATTAAAACTTATGAACTATATAAATTTATGTGATTGAGAATTTTTCATATTTCCTCCACCCTTTGCATGAATCTTTCCCTTCCTTCTCTTTAGATTATATGAAGTGATAAAAAGATGCCTAAAATTTAATTAGATTTAGATTAGTTCCTGGTTTAAGTACCCTGTGTTTTGCACTGCATATAGCTTGCTCATTTTTATGTAATTTGAAACATGCTGTCATTGGCTTCCAAATAAACACTTCCTTTTGTGACTCATGTAGTCAAAATTTTCTCCAGTTTTCTTCATCTGCCTCCATAAAAGCAAGTTTTTCCATTGTACTTCTAATCAGAAGGAAAATTAGTTCGCTCTCATAGAATCAAAGAATTTACACACTGTTGTAGTTATCTCTGGTTTATCAATTCATTTAAATAACATGTAAAGAGATTAGTCCTCTGGACAGTGATGGTAAGTCTACAGCATAGTAACAGGTGAATCAAACGGATTTGATGGGTTGACTTTTACTGTATGCCAGCTGCCCAACAACCCACTCTATCCCTTCCTCTCCTTAATAGGACAGGAGAAGAAAATACAATTAAAAAACTGGTGGGATAATTTAAAGATAGAGAGTTCAGTCATCAACTACTGTCACAAGCAAAATACTCTCAACCTGATGAAATTAATGTAATTTATTGCAATTAAAACCAAAAAAAGAATAGTGAGAAATTAAAGCAAAGTAGTCATTAAAAAAAGAACACAGTAACAAATTAGAAATAATTTTTACAATTTTCTTTTATTAGTCAATATTTTTTTACTATATTGTATCTCCAATACCATAGAGTAAGCAAATATACTGACCTCTGTGTGTGTGTGCACCTGGCTGCCCCCCCACTCACCTGCTTGCTCACCTGCCTGCCTACCCTCCTGCCGGCCCGCCTCCCTGCCTGCCTCTCTTTTACTCCCTCTCTCTCTTTTATTCCCTCTCTCTCTCCCTCCCTTCTAATCCATGTAATCTTTTTCAAGCATGCATGCAATATATAAAAGAGTCAAAGGTAGTTATTCTACGTTGGGCTAATTCGGAATTTTGTAATGTTGTCTAACTGTAGGAAGAGGCAATTTGTATTTCATGTTTTAATTTACATTCTAATTTGGAGCAGAATAGATTGATAAATATTGCTAACTTGTGCAAAATCTAATTTTCATTTGCTGAACACTTGTATTAAATCCCAGCTATAGTGTTTATCTTGTTTGCAGTCAATGAAATACTTTAGTCAGTATGTTCACAAGGTTGAGCTAACCTAAGTTCTCTCTATAGTTGTAGAGCAAGAGAAAGACAGAGAGAACAAACCTTCAGTATTCTCAAGATAAATATTTTTCCATTTTGAAATGCAATCTAGACGACCATCCTAAACATAAATAATCTAAACTTGTTTTAGGGCAACACACTCTTAAGCTGTGCCAGGGGAGGATGAGGTTAGATATTTGGAAGAATTTCTTCACAGAGTGATTTGGCATTGGAATGGGCTGTGCAGGGAGGTGGCTGAGTCACCATCCCTGGAGGTATTTAAGGAGAGACTGGATGTGGCACTTAGTGCCATGGTCTAAAATTGTGTTAGTACAAAGGATGGACTTGAAGATTTCAGAGGTCTTTTCCAACAAAGCTGATTCTGTGATTCTGTAAACCACTTAATGGTAGGTAAGATTATACTAGAAGGCAGACAATTTAATAAATGGATTTTCTTTGAAGCCTCAGTTTGTTATAAATATAGAATTCAGTTCTTTTTAATGCCCCCATGTAGTGGGTTTGAAGATGAAGTTTTGGTTTTTCTGGGGGAGGGAGGATGTTTGGGGTGTTTTGTCTGTTTGAACATTTTAAAACCATATTTTTTTTTTTTTAAGAAGCAAAAAAACCCACTCGAAGCTCTGTCCCCTGGGAGACCTGAGCCATTCCCTCTCCTCTTGTACCTTGGCGGGGCTCCTGTCTCAGCATCTGTGGGGTTTCTCCCACCCGTCCTCTGTTGTTGTGCAGGGGATTGGGGGATGCGATGGATGGGATCTTGTTCACTGGCGCTGCACAGAGTGGGCTCATCCTCGTGGCGGAACTTCTCCCACTGGAGCCTTTGGCCCTGTGCGCCTGCCGGGACCGGGTCTGGGACTGTTCCCACTGATCCCTCAGGGCTCCCATGCCAGCGTGCGAGGAGACTGTGTTTCCCCCCACATTCGTGCGCAGAGCAGCGCGGAGTGGGGTGAGGCTCTGGGATGGTTCACGCCACTCCCCAATTCCCACCATGACAGGTGGCAGGCAAAGCTCGGTAGCTGCGCCTGCAATGCTGGTGTCCGCCTCATGCTGCAGCAGTGAGCTGAGCCGAGCTTAGCAGTCACTCAGGCATGGAGCCCTAGCCCCGCACGGGTCCCATGTGGCATGGCAAAGTGGTGCAGAGTGGCGTGAAATGGCTGAGTTGTGGCTCCCGCCACTCCCCTGGGCTCCTGTGCAGGGGACTGTGGACTGTGCTGCTCCTGTCCAAGAGGGAGCAGTTGGCGCTGCCAGTCCCTGCGTTTCTGAGGAGGCATGAGGCGGCAGCTGCCCCCCATGGATGGTTCCCATGGCCCCGCTGGCTCCAGGGGTCCCGTTCCAGGAGTCCTTGAGGCGGCAGCAGGCACTTCTGTGCTGGCAGTGGGTACGCAGTGATGGCAACTCCTCCCGTGGCTAGCTGGGGCGGGCAGTCCCCTGCGGCTGCTCCATCTGGCCTGTGGGAGGGTGCCATTGGACCTGGAAATGCCCTGTGAGTGGCGGTAATGGCGGCCCCCGGGCCCCAGAGACTGGCCACATGGCTTTTTGGCGGGAATTGCCATCTTGCCTTATGGTGAAATCTCAGAAGAGAGACAATGCCCAACACAGCCATCCAATGAGAAAGCAGCCTGCTTAGGAAGACCCCGAAATCTTGCAGGATTACCAGCACACAAAAGCTAGAATCCCAGAAGTTTTTGCCCTTTTGCCAGCTCCTCATGGTTCAGATAACATCAGCTGTTGCCTCTCCTGGTTTCTCCCGGCCTTCCTCACACCGCAGCACCAATGGAGCTCCAACAGTGACAGCAAGATGCCACCCAGCTTCAACGCAAGTGATATCCGACCCCTTGGGTTTCCCTGTTGGTGGGGGGGAGGTGTTTTTCACTGTTTGTATTTCAGGGTTTCCGAGGACCTGGAAATGCCATCCATGTGGTGGCCTTCCCCTNACCAGCACACAAAAGCTAGAATCCCAGAAGTTTTTGCCCTTTTGCCAGCTCCTCATGGTTCAGATAACATCAGCTGTTGCCTCTCCTGGTTTCTCCCGGCCTTCCTCACACCGCAGCACCAATGGAGCTCCAACAGTGACAGCAAGATGCCACCCAGCTTCAACGCAAGTGATATCCGACCCCTTGAGTTTCCCTGTTGGTGGGGGGGAGGTGTTTTTCACTGTTTGTATTTCAGGGTTTCCGAGGACCTGGAAATGCCATCCATGTGGTGGCCTTCCCCTTTTCCCTTGTTCATCAGCCTACCAGCCTGCTTGGAGGAGCAGATCGTTTTTTGGTTGTTTTTATTTTTTGCGGAATATTGTCTGGTCTGTTGTGTGTGTTTGTTTAGTGCCTAGTGGGATTCTGTACGGTCTATAGAGCCCAGATAAATAAACTGTTAGCTGTTATTGCTTCTATTCAGCCTTTCGTCACTGTTGTGCCCCCTAATGTTAAAACCACCACACCCCAATATTCAATAACCATCTGAAGAAATATCTGGAAAAAAAACATACTACATGTAGCAATGTATTGTCCATGATAGAAGTATAAATTATAATGCAAAACAGTATCTTGATTTATAAAAGCAACGTTTAAGCTGAGTATAAAGAATAATTACCTGTCCAAGAAAATTACTTGATGAAGGAGCAATTGCCTAAGGGGAAAGCCTCAATTATGAGTTAAATTCAAACTATATTAAGAATGAAATATTAACTGAAAGAACTTCTACTAAATGGTTTGCAAAGCCATAGCTACCTGAATGCTTCATCATTCACAATTTTTGCTGTATAATTCTATTTCAAGGTTTGATAAATATCAATAAGTAGGAGTAAGACATGAATTTCCTTTCTGAAAAAAAAAAATTGCTTTTAACAATTCTTCTGAAGATTTTTATAAATAATGTAACTGTCTTCAACTGTAATGCAAAAGGATTGAAACACAGAAAGACTAGTACTGCATACAGTTATCATGCATTAAAATTATGTTACTATGCCATTTTGCATATTTAATATATCAGTAATTTATATTTTAATATAATTAAAACCAAATCTCTGTCATGTAACTGCACTTCAGGTAGTTATTGTCTATTATTAGATCATGCCTAAGGCTTCTTTATGCAAGATTGAAGAAGACCAACTCCCTCAATCTGTGTTTTTATTTAGGTCCTCTAGGCTCCAAACCATCTCGATAGCCTTCTCCTATTTCTTCACATTTTTTTTGATCAGGGGGACCAAAAACTAGGTACAGTGTACCAGGTGCAAGCTCACCAGAGCAGAGTAGAGAGGAATAACAATGTTCTTCATTCTGCTGATCATACTTCCCCTACACAGAGGGGCCAGATTTATTTTATTTGAGATAAAAACACACTGTTAGTTCATATTCAGCATAGTGTTCACTATGTTTCCCTTCTCCTTTCCATTAGAACATCTTTTCAGCCAGGTGTTTCTCAGATTTCCCTACTGGTATGTGCCCTCATTCCCTCTCAGTTGCAGATCTTGGCATTTCAGATCCTTTAACTCCATGAAGTTTCTATTGGCCCAATGATCAAGTTTATCAGTCTCTCTGCTTCAAACTCCAGGTCTTAATTTAAATTTCTAATGTTAGGGTGGATTCAAGGAAAAGTCCCTGTATAGAAAAATCAGAAATTTCTGATCTGAAATAAATTTCTTGGTAATTTTAACAGAATAAGTAGTAAATGTCCCTGGCCTGCAACCAATATCTACACTTTGTTTGTATAGTCATGAAGTATAGATAAGAAAGCAAAATAAAGACCTACCAGAAGTACTGTGAACTGAAAGGAAGTATGTCCTTCAAATTCATGTTTACCAGAAGTCTGTGATGTAATCAGAATATAAGGCTCTCGATCATGCATTTCTGCCTACAAGGCCACTGAATTTAAGGTTCAGTCTGCTTTTATGTTTCTTATTGTCATTGTGTTTCATGACTGCCTGTTTCATTGGCCTTTTTGATGTTTGTCCAATTGCAAGTTATGGAAGAGACACTACTGCTTCTTACACCCATGATAACCAAAACAAATGCAATAAATGCCGTTTATTTTCCTCAGACGTGCCTACAAAATTAAAATCTTCACCTTAGCGTTCCCAGCTCATCTATCCCCTTACAGCCATGAAGCCACATGTTTTGAGAGTACATACAGAGCAGACAGGTGTTAATATTTCTCATATATGCCACACATCAGTGTCTTCTTGGAATTTAAGGTTAATTTTCTTTACAGCACTTTGAATTATTATTTTTAGAAACTGCTGAAAAAATAAGCCAATTTAAAAGAGAAGAACAAAGGGTTCTTTGGAAATTTGAAGAACAGTTATAGTTAAAACTACAATAAGCTCTGGGAACAAATAGATTGATCCGTTCTTAATTCTTACATGCTCAGATAACAAAAATATTATCTATTTTTTGACACATGCTCGGTACAGTGTCCAGGAAGATATCAACAAGGATAAAACAGAACAAAATATTCAATATTTCTTGATTAAACTTTCTCTTTAAGCTCACAGTAGTTGTACTGGGTTAATCAACTTTCTTCACAACACCAGTGTGCTGTTTTGTTTTGCATTTGTTACCCAACTAGTGTTGACAATACACTGATGTTTTAACTGTTGCTGAAGAGTGCTTACGCAGCATCAAGGACTCTGCCCTTCAGTGAGTAGATTGAGGGTGCACAAGGTGCTGGGAGGAATCACAGGCAGGACAGCTGAGCCTGATTGACCGAAGGGGTAATCCATACCATATGGCACCATGCTCAGCTATAAAAGCTCATGAGGAAGGGGTTGTGTTTATGATTATGGCATTTGTGCCTGTTGCCCATGTTGAAGCTCTGTTTTCCAGGTGGCGGCTGAACATCTGCCTGCTGATGAGAAGCAGTGAATTAATTCTTTCTTTAATTTGCTTGTGTGTGAAGCTTTGCCTCACTTATTAAACTGTCTTTATGTCTTCCTGGGAGTTCTCAGCTCATGATCTCCTAAAGGAGTCTTCAGTCAAGCTAGGGAAGTGAGTGAGCAACTGGGTGAGGGGTTAGTCTCTGGTCAGGGTTAACCCACCATGTATCTCAGAAAGATAATAAAATGGGTTATATTTAAAAGCATATTATAATAACACATTAAAAAAATCTAATACTATAAAATAGATGAAATACTATTTCTATAAAATTTTGTTTGATGTAGAATTCAGGGAAGCACTGCTGAAGAAGTTTTCCAACAATTCTTGAAAACAGACTTTAACATAGCCAGTATAAAATGTAATTGTTCTAGGGTATGTATTACAAGGTTGAAATTAAAGAATATATAAGGGGATTTTATATGATTTTAAGAGGTATTTAGATTCAGTTTCTGACTTTTTTTTTAACTGACTATTTTCTTAGTTTGCTCATTAAAATTTGTTGACTGAGATGCAGGTTTTCTCTCTGATCTGTTTCATGATTTAACATATTTCATCTTTTATGTTTTTCTTCTATCCATTTGATCTCCTATCCCTATTTTTTAGAATATAATTGTTTGCCACCATTAGATTTTCTCTTTTTATGTCATTACCTTTATATTTGAATCCTAACTGCGATTAGTTAACAAAACTAATAGAGTACAAAATAAGCATGAATCATCAATGAGGAGTTTCAGGCATTAAGAATTAAATCAACATAGGAGCAACAGTAAAATATGGAATCACTTAATGTAATGTGAAAATAAGAAATTAGTCATAATGGTGTTTTAAAATATTGTTTCTATATTAATATGATACCAATTGTAAGGAATTATATACTACAGAGCAAGATGTGCAGTTGTGGTGTCTACACATTGGAATGTGAGATGGATTATGAAACATCATGGGGATATCAAATGTCTTTTTTTAAGCTTTTTTTGTACTCATGATTACTTGTAGAGAGCAATTATGTGTCCCATTGTTCTTCAGATGTACAACATTGCCATAGTTGAAATATTAACATCCTAATTTTCCTAATGCTGAAACCAAAACCATTGTTTCAGAGAAGAAATAAACACTTGACAAAGTTTTTGAAGTTATATGGAAAATATCCTTCTGTTGTTTCAATTGATAAGGCTTTATTTGTGTATTTATTAGTTTCATTTAGAAATCGCACATTGGAGTTTAAGTGGACAGAACTACCTATAATTTTTTAGCACATTAAGGCGTAATAGGGAAAAATTTGCAGTCTTTCATCGATGAACTCCAGAGCTATTAGTTTCTAGTTCAAATAAAGCTGAAAAATCTCACTATCTGAGACCATTACATGGGATGACTGGTAGAGGGATCAGGAGCACAGGCAGTGATTTCCCTCATCCTTCCAGTAACAGGAATAATATTGATAAGAATAAGCAGATCTATCAAATCAATGAAACTGGTGTAATTGGAAAAATTTTAGGTTTTTTGACCATGAGATGATCTACTCAACATCTGGCCTACTGATATCAGAGGGGGAAAAAAATTTCAGGGTGCTTAGGAAACTAGTAAGGTCCCCTGGGAAAATGTTTTTGCAGGTACTGAGGTTTATCATGGCTGGCCACTTTTTAAACATCACCATCTAAGGACACAGGAGCAGGCAATTCCAAAATGTCAGAAGTCAAGCAGGTAAGGCAGAAGGCCAGCTTGGCTGAAAGGGAATCTTTTCTTGGAAATAAGGCAAAAAAGGAAGGTGTATGGCCAGTGAATTCAATGGGAAGAATACAGAAATGCTGCTTGTCACTGCAGGGAGAAAATTTGTGTAAATGTTCAGCCTGGAGGAGACTGGGAGAGACCTCATTGCAGTCTGCCACTTGCTCATGAGGGGAAGAAGAGGGGCAGGTACTCAGCTATTGTGGTGACCGGTGATAGGACTAGAGGGAATGGCCTGAAATTGTGTCAATGGAAGTTTAGGTTGGATGTTAGCAAAAGGATGTTAGCAAAAGGTTCTTCATCCAGGGGGTGTTTGGATACTACAACAGGCTTCCCAGGAAAATGGTCAAAGCACCAGGCCCGACAGTTCAAGAAGTGTTTGGACAATACTCTCAGGCACATGTTGTGAGTCTTGGGGATAGTCTTGTGCAGGGCTAAGTGTTCCTTGTGGGTCAACTCCCACAAGGGTCTCCAGTTACCTGCTGGTTTTATTCCCTGCTTGCCCAAAGGAAAGTAGGTCAAATTAATGAGATACATTAATATTTTACTTATTCTTTGTGCCCATCAGTAGCTCTAAATACCTGAATTTTCTCTGTTGTCCCACTTCTGCATGTCATTTCTCCTTATGCCTCTCCACTGATGCATTTCTATACCATCACAATTCGAAGAAAGATACATGGGGTTTAGCTTCATGTGGCTAGGATTGGGGATAGATTTGTCAAATTATGCCAGTTCCAGTAAATCAACATAGTTTTTGTCTCAAATTGCTTCTCATCTATAATCCGGTCCAAGTTGCCTGCTCAAGCAGGGTTATCCTAGAGCACACTTCGCAGGATTGCATCCAGATGTCAAATATATCCACTGAGAGGGACTCTACAACTTCTCTGGGCAATCTGTTCCAGTGCAGAGTAATTTTGAGGTTACTGGTTTTATGTTTCTTAAAATTATTGCAATATCAAAATTCCTATACTCACTATTTCTATATGTTTTTGGTTTATTTAAAGTTATAATGAGAAAAAAAAAATGAAAGAAGAGTGCCAGTAAGATGTACAAAGAGAATTCCTGCAGACATCATTACACTGCTTGCACTCAACACAATCAAACACACACATGAATGGTAGTCATCTTTTATTATATTCATAAAGAGGAATTTAGACTCATAAATGGTGTAGTGGGCAACTTTATAAAAATACAAAAGCTTGTTCTAAGTGGTTCTATCATAGTTATCTAATTAAGCAGGGGTTTTTTCCAAAAATATAGCTAGCAGATAGCTATGTAACAACTGCCTTATTTTGCACTGTGAAATAAGTATTTTTCTTGCATACTAGTTCATAAAGAGGGAGATTGTCTTACCTGTTACTCAAAATCAAATGCAAAAAAAAAATAATATTAACTTATTTGATGTATTCTAAACATTAAGGATTAGAACTAAGTAGTAGAGAAATCTTTAGACATATTAATTCAATTTCTACTAGACATTTTTGTACATTTTATTGTTTTTCTGGATAGTCCTATCTAAACACCCTTGTGTCAAGAAAGCTAATGGTATTCTGGAGTGCATTAGGAAGTGTATTGCCAAATGGTGGAGGGAGGTGATTCTGCCACTCAGCCCTGTGAAGCCTCATCTGGAGTGCCATGTCCAGCTCTGATCTCCTCAGCACAAGAGAGACATGGAGGTCCTGGAGTAGATCTAGCAGAGGTCAACAGGTGATCAAGGATCTGGAGCATCTTTCCTGTGAGTAAAGGAAAGGAGCTGAGGGAGCTGTGCCTGTTCATTTTTGAGAAGGAGTGAGTGAGAAAAGACCTCATCAATGTCTGTAAGTTATTGGAGTGTCAAGAGGCTGGACCCAGACTCATTTTGGTAGTGCGAAGTAATAGGACAAGAAGCAACAGGCAGAAACTGATTCGCAGGAAGTTCTACCTGAAGATGAGGAAGAACTTTTTTATGTAGATGACCGTGCGCTGGAATAAATTGTCCAGAGAGGTTGTAGAGTCTCCCTCACTGGAGATATTCAAGAACTATCTTGACACGGTCCTGTGCAATGTGCTCTAAGATAACTTTGCTTGAGCAGGAAGGTTGGACTAGATGACCTACTGTAGTCTTTCCAACCTTATGCGTTTTGTGATTCTGAAATACTCTGGAATGCTCGAAGATGTTTAATCAAAAAATCTCAAATGTTATTTTTATTTAGCAGTTACTAACCCTTCTCTTCCAGACATAGATAAATACATAAAAAAAGTATATTAAATGCTATTGAATAAAAGATCATTACTATTTTGCAAAAGAAAATGTGCTCAAATAGAGACACAGGTGGAAAGAGAACAAATCAGAAGAAAATTAATTCTGTGTAGTTACAGGACCATATACACTTGAAAAATGCTAGCAGTTGCCTTGATGCAGATGTTCTAGGTTCCTAATTCTCAAAGTGACAGTATCCTTAAAATACATTGCAGATATTTTTGTCAAAGTTCCACATTTTGAAGAAGCGAGCATTTTAAGTGTCAAAAAAATATTGTGTTGCTGGATCAGTTAGATGCTGAAGACCAGAAAATAGAGATCAGATATTTTGAAATAATCTTCCAATAAAAACAAAAATATAATAATGATAATAGGGAAAACAAAATGGAAAAAAATGGAAAAAAAAAAATCCCCCAAAACCCCTCAAAAACAAAGCAAGTGGACCTTCATGTGAGAGAAACACTCTAATGCTTACCTTATTTAGCCTGAGGGCAAAATGTGTACTAAGAGAGAAAGATGTTTCCAAAATAGCTGATATTCGAATAATCATTAAAAGATTGTACCAGAAGAAGATCATGCAAATATTCTTCCACAGCTTAAAAGCTTCTGTGTAATACAGATATTTCTCAATGTCAAGTCAATCTGAACCATGGAAATTCAACTTTATGATCTTGAAATATATCCTCACAGTTCAATTGCATCCTCTCAGGGCTGCAGCTGCCAATTTGGATAAAAAATCAGTTGTATCTAGGGCCAAATATAAAGAACACTGTTGAAATACATAAACATCTGTTTAGATTCTTTGACATCAATTTTAAGTTATTTGCTTTCATGCTGGGAGAAATAGAAGGAGAGCGAAGCTATTTATTTGAAATATACTGTAAACCAACAAAAATAAGGAAGTACTGTTTACTTGTCTACTCCATTCTCCACACCAGAAAAGTTACTGTGTCAAACACAGATGTGGTGATTACATACGACAAGATAGAATAGATAGACATTAGAACCAGAAGTTAAATTAATAACTCTGGAAGTTATGGTGAACAACTACTGAATTACTTATTTACTGGATTTGAAAATAACAGAGGCTAAAAATTGTCTGGAATTGCAAGAGCAGAGTGTTGCTCTTACAAAGATGGTGACATTAATGTTGCTTGAGTGGTCTGGGTTTCAAGGCTCTCCTAAGATGAGAAATCAGACAATTTTGAGTGCTTTTGAAGAGATCACTGGAAGTTGCCTCAGAGAATTATGCTGGCTATCTGCTCTTTCTCTGTTATATAAGATCTGGCATAGCTCAGCAAAAAGACTGTGGAAGAGCTTCCTAGAGCTAGGATTCCAGCAACAACAGCAGTGTTTTAGCCTGGAAGTCACTCTCCAGTCCACTGCATTTTGTGTGGTGCATGTGTAAGTTGTAGTGATATACAAAAGATCCAGAAAAAAAGGAAAATATTCAAATACAAATATCAATGTTTTGTATATCTTCTGTTTTATTTCTCCTTGATTACCTTGTTTTGTTCTTATCATTAACCTATTTTATTTCTATTACCAAAGTACTATATGTAACTGAAACACAGTATTGCTGAAATCCTTACTGATTCCAAACAAAAGTAATGAGTAAACAGTAATTCTCTTCCCCCTCTTCCTCTTCTTCTTCCTCTTCCTCTTCTTCTTCCTCTCCTCCTCACTTTTGTCTGTTTTAAGGAGAATTAAAAGCTGCTATCCTCCTTCTCTAAAGAGATTTACTCTCTCTGCTGTTACATAAGCTGTACATAAACAATATTAGCCTTGTATTTATTCATCATAAAGAGGGTCTTGGAACAACAACAGCAACCAAAACCCAAAACACAGAGATATATATGCTATTTGTCATTTGGACACAAATATACATATTACATACATATGTAAATGTGTATATGTATTATCTACTACATAATGCGTATATGCAGTATATATATATATATTCTGTGTATGACATGGTCTACATATACTCTATAGTATAAGCATAATGTTTTTTTTCTTAACATGTTAAATTGTCTAATCTTTAAAAGTATTGAACTTATTTTGTACTTCAGTGAGGTTATATGAATTTTAAATCAGCATGAAAGTAAAAAGAACACTTTATAGTGAAGCATTGTAATAAAACAAGATTCTGTGTGAATTCATATTAATCTTCTTTTTCTCAGTTTTACACCTGCAATTCCTATCTATCTCAATTTTGTGGATTTTTTTGATCACTTTTTTCTTTTTTTCTTTAAATCTCTTTACTTCACGTAACTTATAATTTAACTGTTCTGTATGATCTATTTTTCATTGCCTCAACAGCTTCCTTCAAATTAGTTATTTTTTTCAAATTAATCTTTTTTTTAAATAAAATTCTCATCTCAGTAGGGGGACTAACATCCTTTCTCTCGAATGTCACCTTTTTTTTCCCAGCTCACTCTCTCTTTTGTGGTAGTGTAGGGGTTTGAAAGGGGAAGGGGGTACAGGGGGGTGCTGGGGGGTTCTTGGAGCAGAGGAGGGGGGAAAAGGGGAAGGGATTCCCTGTTTTTGGTATAAACCCTGTATTTTTCAGGGTTTTTTTCCCCTCGCTTCCTCCCCTGACTCACCGCTGGTTTTCCCCAGGACACAGTTTAACTCCAGCACGGCCCTGGCGTGGGGTGTGTGAGACCAGAGCGGGACCCGGAGCCCGCAGTGCCCGGAGTGGGGCCGGGAGCCCGATGTGTGCGGGGCCGGCTCCTGGAGTGTGCAGGGCTGGTTCCCGGGTGCCCATGGTGCAGTGCAGGATTGCAGGCCAGGCCAGGCAGAGGTGGCGGCGGGGCCAGGGGGAGCTCAGCTGGTCCCTCCAGCACGGTCCCAGCTGCCACGCTGTTGCAGGTCGGGTCCTTTTTCCAGAGCTGTCCCAGCACCGGGGAGGGGAGGTCACTGTGTGTTTTTCTTTGTCTCCCTCGGGCGGTCGCCTGCTTCCTGGGGGTCGGCAGTGGCTTTACTGGCCCGGAGCTGCTGTGGGGGTGCCCCGGTGGCCATGCCGGTCCTGCACGGCCACAAGGAAGCCGTCAAGAAGCCCCGC
>VXBA01001215.1:2242-33729 GCA_013399895.1 Serilophus lunatus
TCCCTAATTCTTTTTCTACATGACCTAACAACATCTTTAAACATCTCCTGGGATAGCTCTCCTTCTTTCCAAAGTCAATACATCCTCTTCTTTTTCCTTAATTCATTCAAAAGCTCCTTACCAATCCAGCCCAGCTGTCTGCCCCTACGGCTCATCTTACGGCACATCGGGAGAGCCTGCTCCTTCAAGACCTCAGCCTTGATGTACATCCAGCCTTCCTGGACACCTTTGTTACTAAGGAAAATCTTCCAGGGTACTCTACTAGTTAATCCCTTACATAAGCCGAAGTCTGCCCTCTGGAAGTCTAGCATGGAGGTTCTGTTCATCCTCTCCTTGTTTCACTATTTGTAGAAAACTCTATTATTTCACGGTCACTGGATCCCAGGCAGCCTCCAACCACCACATTCCCCACAAGCCCTTCCCTGTTAGTAAACAGTAAGTCAAGAAAAGCCTCACCCCTTGTATGCTCACTAACTAGCTGTGACAGGAAGCAATCCTCGATACATTCTAAGAACCTCCTGGACTGCCTCCTCTCTGACGTATTGAGTTCCCAGCAAATATCTGAGAGATTGAAGTCTCCAATGAGAACAAGAGCTGACAAACTTGAGAGATCCTCCATCTGCTTATAGAGTAGTAGGTCAACATCTTCCTCT
Organism: Serilophus lunatus; assembly: GCA_013399895.1. Taxonomy (NCBI): domain Eukaryota; kingdom Metazoa; phylum Chordata; class Aves; order Passeriformes; family Eurylaimidae; genus Serilophus; species Serilophus lunatus. The sequence continues at coordinate 2,896 of VXBA01001215.1, forward strand.
TGGTTGGGTGGCCTATAGCAGATTCCGATCACAATGTCAGATTTGTTAGCTGCCCTTCTGACCTTTATCCACAAGCATTCAACTCAGTCATCCTTAATCTCGAGCTCCATGGCATCAAGTGTTTCTCTAATACATAGGGCCACCTCTCCACCTCGTCTCCCTCACCTGTCTCTCCTAAATATTCTGTAGCCATTCAATGCAACATTCCAGCTACACGAGTCATCATGCTGTTGTAACAGCTTACTCTTTTGTTGACCTGTTCTCTGTATGAAAATCAAGGGTAATTACTCAGTTTTTTATTGTTAATGGAAAATTTTAATTTCCATAACTTATGCCTCAGGCCATTGACTTTAGTACTAAAACTGTTCTTCTGGAACAGCACAGGCTTTCTGCCTCAAGTACACAGAAGAGTATCAGCAAATACATTTGAAAGTCTTGGCACTCTAATATGTCCAGGCAAAATAGAACTTATCACTGAACAGTTTTAAAGAGCCAAGAGCATTTAGGAATCTTCCTGCACGTCTTTGTAAAGATTGATAATACTTCAAATATAACAAGTACCTTGGAAATTATCAAAACAGCTATTCAGCAGGCTTTTATTGTTTTATTAACATGTACCTTGTCAGAATTCTCCTCACAAATAAAACTGCTTAATTGTTACAAAGCTTTTGAGAATAGGACTTACACTTTCATTTTCACATCCTAATCTCATGAGAAGGTCCATGGAAGTTCAATTTCAATGTAATTTAAATAGCTTTATGAAGTAAAGCCATAGTTTCATTGACTTCAAAGAGGACAGGATTTTACCTGTAGACTTCGCGTCAATTTTAGTGTCCAGCATTATTTGCTTTTTTGGCAGCAACATAGCACATTCACCCCCTACTCCATAAGTGGAACACAGAAATCTCAAAGAAAGCTAACTTTGGGAGGATGATTTGCACTGCTTTGCAAAATTCCCAAAGAAAGCAACCATATAGCAAGGCTTTCTCACTAGCTTTTTCCCAGAGTAAATATTGTGAGTTAGCATCCAAAGCAGCCATAGATTAATGATGTTTCTTCTCTGTATGTCTTCCTTATTTTTTCTATATGTTTCAAAATCCTTATTTTACTTATTCTAGTAAAGCTCAGTAAGTTCTTCATAACATTGCAATCAACCATATAAGTAATTGCACTTGATGAAATTATTGAAGAAATATAAAAAGGTGATAATTAATCAGGTTCCTAAAACTGAAGGTGTGCATTTTGTTTAAATGGACTGACTTTTTGATATCTAAGACAAGTTGACATGACATTGAAACCTCATGTTCTGTCGAAAGTTTTGTTTATATTGTGCTTAACTTATGTAGAAATTGAAGACTTCTTCAATTAGTTTATTCCTTAATACAGCTCAACTTCCATTTCTCATCAATCACTCCTGTACATTAATGAGTTCATGACAGAATACAGTGGATAAAATTCTAGATTTCTGGTATTCAAGATGATAAACAAGATGATGGCCTTAAAAATAATAAATAAGCTAAGATTAAGACTTCTGTTATGTCTAGCAGAGAAAGGACAGAATAGAGAAAATATTAAGCTGGATTAACAACATATGTCCCTCAAGTTCTATCTATAGAAAAATATAAGGGGGGGGAAGAGGAATTGTGTTAATAATTATGGATGAACAGAGAATACTTTTTCTTCCCTTCTCTGTAAGAAGACCATCATCTGCAAATTTTCTAACAGGATTGATGAAAATAGTTCTCATCTGTCCCCTTCATCTATGATCTTTTTCTGGAGGGATAAAAGTAAGACTTCTTTAAAGCTGAACATATCAGCAAAAATCTTTTCTTGTTCTTAGAGCTGGTTTAAATTTCCTCTGGAAGTTATTATCTAAACGTTATAATACCAGTCCAAACAATTTATGATGCATTAGCAATTCTACTTAAAAGAAGGCAAGGGTGAAACACAACTATTACACATTATTCTATGTTCTATTGTTTTAGTTTAAATTTAGCAAAAAGAAAGAAATGTCTGAAGTCTTAATTCCATTACTCGGTGTGTCACTTCCTCCTCATGAATGCTCAGCGGGTCACAGACTCATATTTATCATGTTTTATACATAAAAACAGGCATTTAAATCCACCTTCAGACAGCGAATTAAATGATCAGCTACTAAGTGATCAGGCATAGAAGTACATTTTCATTTTAAAGGAAAGAAAATTTATTTTCAGCTAGTTCTATCAATGTTATTGTTCAAAATGTTTCTCATTTTAATTAAAGGAAATATTTTCAGAAGGTGTGGCATTAATAGCAGCATTCAATTTTATTAATAGAAGGATCAAGTGTGTTGGCATTTAATTATTTTCCTGTTATTTCCACAGATTGCCAATGCCACAAGATAGTTTTATGAATACAGAACCATTCCAAACAGTAGTCCAAATTTTAGGCTTAATTTAGTAGTCTAGACATACATGTATACTGTCTTATGAGATCCTGTCTCTTGTCAGAGACATCTACATGGAACAGAAAAGTGGGATACAAGACCCGTGAGGACTATGCATGTTGTAGACTGCAAATGTCATGATCTGAATACATTATAAAATTCAAAAATCTATTTAGTATCTTTTAAGTTCAATGAAACATTGTTGCTGTTGTTCCACAGCCAGTCTAGTTTTTAGTCATGCACACCCTGGACACCCAAAAAAACCTACATATCATTCAGAGCCTCATAATAGATGCCATCTCTGTATACAAGTCTGAGATATTGTACGTTGCTCTAAGTGTCATTAGGCAGTGTGTGTGCAGCTGAATATCATCGAAGGTTCTTCCCATTTAGCAGCAATAGGTGCCTTGCTAGAATGAAAATGCCTCCTGACTCATGATTCCATTGACACTGTCACTGCCTATAATGGGAGATAAGAAAACTATCTTACATACAGGCGTGATGGTTTTAGTCATCTGACCATATATGGATGCCATCACTTGAGACTGTAGTCTGAGGAAAATCACCTGGCTTCTGATTGCCAGACTAGAAAAAAGACATAAATCTCCCAGTGCTATTATGTTAACCTCTGTTGTGTTGAAATGCTTTCCTAAATTTTGTGGTCTCCTTAGCATATCTTATGCAGTACTAGGCACCTTCGCGGGGTTGACCTGTTCAGGGCCAGGAGTCAGACTCAATGATCCTCCGGGCCCCTTTCAACTCAGAATATTCTATGATTCTATGATTTTTCTTGTGCAACTGAATTTACTGTCACAATGAGACAAATTAAGGTGACTGCAGTATTGGGCTGACCCTGGCTGGATGCCAGGTGCCTTTCAAACTGCCCTATAACTCCCCTTCCCAGTTGGACAGAGGAGAGAGAATAAGGTGGAAAATTACTCATACATTGAGATAAGGCAGTTTACAAAAGCAAAAGCGAATGTTTGGGCACACATAAGAGGAAAATAACAAAGTTTGTTTGTCGCAGTTGGGGCAAGAACGACACACTGGGTCGCTAGACAAGGTTGTCCAAAACAGCTACTTTATTGCTGTCGCATTTGGTATTATTCCCTTACAGAAGGCAATGAGCTTTCTCCTCACAGGACAGAAAGTTGTTTTCCACTACTATGATTGGAGAACTATAAAAAGCAACCAGAAGGCTCACTCATCACTAGTCACAATGTTCTTGCTACAAAGTTTACCTTATACATTATCAGCAACCTACGGTTACAGCCAAGTAGCAATAGCTCTTCTGCTTTAGGTCTTCCAAGGATGTGCTGAGATTCACAGTAACCCACTATTTCAAAGGTATAGCTGAATATTATCAATATTAATTTAATCAATTAATGCCAGGGTTCTGCAAGGCCTGCTGCCATCCTTGACACCCATGACCCTGTGGGAGGCGCCAGCAGCACCCACATGCTGACGGAATATGGGCAACCCTCCCCCTGCCTTTCCCCTCCCTGCTCTGTGCCCACTGTGCCCCCATGAGAGGCATCGGCAGTGCCCATGCACCGGGGGAACAGGGGCAAAGCTGCCCCTGCCCCTACACCCTATCCACAAATGGAGAAAGCAAGGGGAAGGCGGGGGTGGGGAGGGGAAGGAGGAAGGGCGGAGGGGGGAATCTTTATTTTATCTGCTTTGATAAAAGGAATAATTTTAAAAACAAATGCTAAGCCATCACAGGATCTGAACCTAGACTTTGTCTTGGTTGCACAAACCAAGCGTCTAGAGTTATTAGAAGTGATCAGTGATATTTCACCCCACTTTCAGTCAATACTTAAGGAGGGGCAGGGGATCATTTAATTACTCAGTGCTACTTGATATTTTTGTTTATATGACTCAATAATCTAAAACTAGGAGGCTATGTTTTGACAACTGCATTGTATAGTGTACCCTTGTGCAGAATTAGATTTTTTAATAGCCTTAAAATATCGCTACAGTAGCAAGCTATGCAAAGAAGCTTTCTGCTATGAGATTGAAGATAAAGGCTGAGGGGAGGAGGCCATAGCCCACAAACTGTTGACGTTGTAAAGGCCTGGGGTCGAGTCTCTCAGTATGTGATGCTTAACTCCTATGAGCTAGGCCATGTTAAAAGGGGCCCTCTGCGCACACACCCGCTACCTCAGAGAAGACCTCATTCTTAGTTAGCACGGATGCCTCCAAAACTAAATGACTGTCCAAAAAACAGCATCTCCATCCTCTGACTCATTTCTGCAAAAACAGCATGACTGTGCAAAAACAGCACCCCAGAAACACAGAGGGAAGACACCAGAAGGGTTTCTGAGGGCACGTAAACCCATTGGACTTTATATTTCATGAACTTCTTTCCCCCCACCACTCCTTAACAGGCCAAGATATCACCAACAATAGCCAAGTCCATTGTAGACATCTGGGTGATGAATACAGTCTCTTTTTCCTTCTCTCTCTTTCTTTACTTTTATTCTTTCTCTCTTTTTCCTTCCCTGTTTTTTTAATTTTCCTGTTACACATATTCTTGGATGATCTTTTTTGTTTTTATATTGCCATATTATTACAGATAGAAACAACAAAAATGTTTATTATTAGATAAAACCAAAAATGGCTATATACCTGTTTTCCTTGACAGCCAAATTGTTCTAAAATAAAAATAAATAAATAATAAAGCCTTGTATATGTAAACCTTATATATATATATAATCAGTAAACACTGATCATCTAGTATTGATTTATTTTAATTCACCCTAAGGGATTTAGTAGCAGAAAAACAAAAGTTTCTTCCGCTTCTGTGGGGTCGATTGTGACAACCCTGGGATCAATGTCTGATCCAATCTTGTTTAATATCATCATTAATGTCCTAGATGGTTGGAGAAGATGTTACTCTCAGCAGGTTTGTTAATGACACAAAACTGAGAGGAGTGACAGATACTGGTATCCAGAGGGACCTCAGCAGTCTGGAGAAAGAGGCTGAGAGGAACATCGCAGAATTCAACAAAGGAAGTTCAAAGTACTGCATCTGTGGAGGAATAAATTCAGCACCAGTCTATGTGAGGGACAGTCCAACTGGAGAGCAGATTGGCAGGAAAAGACCTGGCAGTACTGGTAGACAATAAGTTGAACACATATCAACCATGTGCTGTCGCCACAAAGGTTGATGGACTGTATTATGAGGAGTGTGGTCAGTAGGTCAAAGTAGGTGATCCTTTCCCTCTACTAAGCCCTGCAGAGGCCACAACTAGACTGCCAAATCTAGTTACGGGCTTCTCTGTGCAGATGAAACGTCAAATGATCACAAGGATAAAGGGACTATGTTGCAGTAGTCTTGGTGGAGATAGTAACGACACAGATTCTAAGTTCATGCAGGAAGACATTTTAACGAAAGAACTCAAGGTTCTTATACCTTTTAGAAAACAGCGCGTTACAACTCTATTGGTGGACATACTTGTTCTACTGGCTTAGGCTAAGCATGAAGTCATCTCTCCTGGTTTTGAGAAGCCTTCATTTCTGTTTTGGGAAAGTCTGGGATTGCTTTTAAGAAAGACATGGGAAACTTGTTGGAAAACATATTTTTCGATGAGCACCTGCTGTTATGGGAAAGACTTGGTTTGTTTTTGGAAAAAGGCTCAGAAACATGTTTTTAACAAGAACTCACTATTGTGTGAAACTCTAGTTGCTATGCAAAACTCCAGACACCTGTGTGAGAACCACAGATGTATTTTGAGAGAATTTCACTTATTATGATAAGGCTACATTTTAGGATATTTTTCATTTTGCAGCAGATGTTCTCTTCAAGGTTGTTTACTCCATAACCTGCTGCTTCAGCTTGCTGTCAGAGACAGAGTTACTTAGGCTAACTCCAGGCCTACAGACTAAGCCCTAAACCTTATGCATTTAAAATTGGCTACCACAGGACTATAACATCTGCCCGACAAGGAAAGACTGAGAGAGCTGAGACTATTCAGCATAGAGAGGAAAAAGTTCCGGTGGAAAACTGTCAATGTACATAAATAGCTGAAGAAAAGATTTGCAGAGCACAAAGCCAGGCTCTTTCCAGGGGTCACCCATCAAAGAACAAGAGGCAATGGGTGCAATATGAAAAAAAGAAGATTCTATCTGAATGTCAGGAAAGTCTTTTTTCTATGAATGTCACCACAGATTGTCTGGGTTGTGGATTCTCCCTCCTTGGAGATATTTGAACAGTATCTGCACATGGTTCTGTGCAGCCAGATCTAGCCTGCTTATTGAATAGACTAATTGAGCTTCAAAGGTCCCTTCTGTGGTGGTTTTACCACTAGGGAGTGCAACAGTGATGAAAGACTGAATAGAGATGCAACAACAAACACAGGTTTATTTTCTATGGGTCTCTGTAGAACTATAGAATCCCACTCGGCACTAAACAGATACACACAATGATCCAACAATATTCCACAAAAATAAAAAAAAACCACAATGGCAAACTGGTCCTCCAAGCAGACTGGTAGGCTGAGGAACAGGGGGAAGGAAGGGAAAGCCACCTCGAAGATGGTATCTCCTGGCCCTCGGAGCCTCTGAAATACAAAAACAGTGAGAAGTGCCCTCCCTCCAGGAACCCAAGGGGAAAAGATACCACACTTGTAGCTGGGTGGACTCCTGGTGCCAGTGTTGGAGCTCCGATGGTGCTGCATGATAAGGGGGGCCGTGAGGGACCAGGAGGAGTGGCAGTCGATGTTATCTGGACCACGACGAGTCAGCAAAAGGGGCAGACTTCCAGGTTTCATGGCTTTTATGGGCTCTTGATATTGTGTGAACCTGGAGTCCTCTTTCCAGCCAGGCTGTCTTCCTATTGGTCAGTGGAATTGGGTGCTGCCCCTTTCCGAGGTTTTGGCACTCTGAGCAAAATGGCGCTTCCCGCCAAAAACCTTGTGCTCTGGATCCGAGGCATGGTGGCTGCCACTACCATCCCCTGCGAGGGCACTCCTGGGGCAGCGACACCATCCATGGGCCCCCGCTGCTTGCAGGGACTCGCCATGGGCAGTGGGAGCCCTGTGGGACCATCACCACCCTTAGTAGGGGTGGCTGCACCGCCGCTTCTGCCTGGAGCTGAGACAGCAGCAGTGGGGGCTCCTGCTAGCTGTCCTCACTGCTGCAGGGACCTGCCACTTCTGCATGACAAGAGAAATGGTGGCAGAGCAGCACCACGCAGCTCTGCTGCTCTCAGGGGTACCACCGGCCTTGCTCTAATCCGCCATAGCTGCGGGGAAGACACCCCCCTGCATGCCACGATGGCGGTGCGGGGAAAACGGTTCCGTGCCTGCCGTGCCTCAGTCTCCAGAGATGGGATCAGCTGACCATGCTCTGTTCTCTGTTCCTGAGAAAACAAAAAAAGAGGTTTTAACAGGCAAACAAACAGACAGACATTTCCCTTCCCCCCAGAAAAAGGAAAAAAGCTTCAACTTCAACACACACCTTCCAACACAAGCAGTTTTATGATTTTATAGTTTTATAACTTTATTGTATATCCATTTGCTGTCTTGTCATGCCCAGGTTTGACATGCTACTGATTGAAAATTAACAGAAGGGTGACTACATTCCTCATTTCAGAAACAAACCAATTCAAACAAGAGAGAATTATACAACTCTAGTGAAGGAGTAGGAGCCTCATTTCTTTGTTTATCATTCTCCATTGATCTCAGATGTGTAACATGTAGGATATGCTTCAAATTCAGTGACTACATCAGCATCTAGGAACTAGGAATTACAGATTAAAACACAAAATATAAATCATGCAACAGTTTTGAGCATAGAGACTGGTTCCTTAAAGTACATTTGACATTTCATGGTGATTTTCTATCTTTTTTTCCCCCTCTGGAAACACTGTTATGCCTGACCTTAAAGCAAATATTGATTAAATGTTAGAGGAAATGGAATGGACAGTTAGATTTTTATTTTTTTTTAGAAAGACTCATTAATATATAGGTAATGATGAAAATAAATAATTTTACTCTACAGGAGTAACATAAACAATGTATTACATTATCAGTATCCAAATTTTACAGAGAATGTGCTTCTGACCTTGAGAAATAACATAATTTGTTACTATTAAGCTGCTGGCAGAAATATCTATATGGCAGCTTGCATTTTGCAGTTCCAGGAAAATGATTTGGAGTTCAGTATATATGTTCTCTTTATACTTCATCAACAATTAAAAGGTTAAAGAAACTCTAATCTTATTTGGAAATCTAATTAATTAAATGCTATCACAATAGTCTTGCAGCCATGTGCAGGAGGAAAATGTGATCCAAGTTCAGCTTAGTTTTCCCTTTCCCTTTCCCTTTCCCTTTCCCTTTCCCTTTCCCTTTCCCTTTCCCTTTCCCTTTCCCTTTCCCTTTCCCTTTCCCTTCCTTTACATTTTCTTCCTTATATGTGATTAATTTTAAGGACCTAGAAGCCTCAAGATAAATCTCATCTCATTTTTCATGTAAAGATTAACACCACTGTTCAAATTCTATCTTTTATACAAATCAGACGTTAGTTGCATTACCTGCCTCATGCTCTTTCTTCTACATTTGCCTTGATCTGTTCTTCAGGGTCTAAGAAAAAAACTGACAAATGTTGACTTGGCTTTTGGAGTTCATAGGATTTAGAGGCCAAATGGTTGACACTTTTAACTCTAGTGTTACAGTCACATCCTGCTGAGCTTGCTGCCCTTCTGAGAAGATCTACTGGCTCCTATATTACATATGAACAAAATTATTTAATAGATTACACAAAGCAAATTTCTCCACTCCAGCCATATATCTGGTGCTCTGTCCTTTATTGCCAAGTCATTAGCTTTTCCCCCTTAGTTTCCTGTGAAGTTGAGATAAAATACTAAGTACTTAACATCTGTGAAGTACAATATAAATGACAACAGGCACCAAAATTGCACACTGCCTTGCAGAGTAGCTGGTAGCCTAAGGATTTGATTCACTTTTCTCTTAGTAAGCTATATATTTCATTATCTTGGAAATTTTAGGAAGGACAATATACAGATGCCTTGTTTCCTTGTTCACAAGCAATCTGGCAGAACCTGAAGTTGCGTTAATGATATTCTCCTTGTAAAAGCAGCACAAAATTCTAACAAGGCTTGCCAGATCTGAACAAATCAATGAACCCTTTTCACTGTCAGGCTGGAAGAACACATGCTGCTGTGACTGCAAATACTGAAATGTGACACTGAAAGTGGACAGTTATTCTTCTGGCCTTCTACAGTCTGTTCTAATGAATTGCTATAATGATGTGTTTAATAGTTACGTATATAGTAGAATATCTTTCATGGGACCAAATGTGTATTGGCTTCAGATTCTACAACAGTAGGACCATTGAGCTTGATGGAGTTACTCCTGTTCTTTATCTGGGTAAATCAGAAGAGGATAAGGGTCAAAATATGCTTGCCATTCATATTAAAAAAAAATAAAAATAGTCTAGATCTTAACATGAGGGGGAAAAAAAATCTGACATTGAAACTTGCTGAATTTGGGTGTATTTGTTCAGTTTTTATTTTGTTTTGATTTTGTATTACTTTTTTAAATCGAGTATGAACAGTAGCAAGCTGACATACTTTTCTCTTGGGATTTGATTTCAAAAAACTGTAGATCTACTTTCTCAGAGGAATACAAGTTTAAGAAGCTGGGTCATAAACCTCAATCCATTCATTGTTGTACCCATGAGAGTCAGCAACAAATAAAATCAGACCTGCTTTTTCTACTTACAGAAAACCTTTATTCACCTCTCCAAAAAAAACCCAGTTGTGTTCATAAGCCTGTCAAAAATTAAGAAGGTAATACTTTGGCTTCTAGATGCAACACTATTCAGTTTCAGACTCAAAATAACACATCTCCAAATGAGTGAAGTGATGAGAACTCATATTTGAATTATTGGATAAAAGTAATTTTAAAAACCTCAGGAACATTGGTGCAATACAGACAAATAATAGTATTTGTTCTCCTACACTGAGTGTTTAATCATAAATAAAATATAATTATCTTCTATAGATGGACCATTGTACAGAATTTAGCACATAGGTAAAATGTAGTGACTTTTCTTGAATACCTTGTATCATGTGAATTTTCCCCACCTGCATCAGCTGACAGTTAAGAGTTAAGTTGCTTGATAAAATTTGTTAAATGGCAAATATGTAAAGAGTTTATTTTGCAAATAATTTTAATGATATCTGACCACTTTCAGGACTTGCTACGTATAATTTGCAGAATAAATTTTCATGTAAAAACATTATCAGAATTCCTCAAATAATATTTCTTAATTTTAAAATTGTTTTGATATAACAATTTAATTATGTCTTCACACTAGAATACTAACAGTATTGGAGGCAGTACTAACCCCTGGGCTACAATAGTGGCGACTGGGTTTCATCTGCTCTGCTGATCACAACTTTCTGAGCCTAGAAGTTCAGTTAGTTTTCAATCCACTTTTCTGTCCACTTATCTGTTACATAATTTATCAACTTGTCCATTTTCACAGGAGAAAGTATCAAAGATTTTGCTGAGTTTAAAATAAAAATATTCACAGTTATTTCCTCATCCACATCACTCATTTGACTGTATAAGGCTATTGGTTTGATTAAACATCATTCCCACTTCAAAACTCCATACCATACAACTACTTTGTCCTTTTTATTGTTAGAAATGGCTTCTAGAGTCATTTGATACGTCTCTTTCCTAGGGACTGAGGTGAGGCTAACTGTCATTAGTTCCCCAGATACTTCCTCCTATCCTTCCTCAAGGTATCAGTGATAGTTTCTTTCTTCCGCACCTCAGCAAGTTGTCTTCATCACTATGGACTTAAAAATATTATGGAAATTTGTCTGAAAATTATATTGGCCAGTGTTGTGGTTTAATGCAGCAGCCAGCTAAATACCACTGAGCCACTTGCTCACTCTTTCCAGAGTGAGATCAGGGGATGAATTGGATAAACAAAGGAAAACTCATGGAATGATATAAAAACAGTTTTATAGGACAGAAAAGGAAACATAATAATAATGGTAAAAGAATATCTGAAACAAGTAATGTACAAAGTATTTGATTACAACCTGCTGACCATTGTCCAGCCAGTCCCTGAGCAGTGGGCCACCAGTTTTATTGTTCATCATATGGCACAGAATATTGCTTTGGTTCATCTGGGTCAGTTGTTTTTGCTGTCCATTCACAACTTCTTGTGCACCGCTATTCTCCTTGCTGGCAGGGCAGCATGAGAAGAAGAAAAGTCCTTTACTTAGGGTAGACACTGCTTTCCAACAATTAAAACATGAGTGTGTTATCAATATTATTCTCACTTTAAATCCAAACCACAGTGCTGTACCAGCTACTAGGAAGAAAATTAACTCTATCCCAGCCAAAACCAGGACAACCAGCTCCCTCAATGCTTATGGGTTAATCTCACTAGGCCTTGTGGACTTGCATATATTCAATTTGTTTAAATGTTCCCCAAGCTCATCCTCCTCCAACAAGGGTAAGCCCACCTTCCTCCAGACTTCCTTTTGATTGCAGGGACCTTGCATTCCTGAAGACCAGCAAAGACTGACATGAAGAATACATTGAGTACTTTTCTATTTTCCATGATCTTTGTTACTGGGTTTCCTCTCCTGTACTGCAGTGGAGTTATATTTTCCATGGTTTTCCTTTTGCAGAAGTCATACTTGTAGAATCCTTTCTTGTTGGCCGTCACATCCCTCATCAGATTCAAATCCAGATGCTCTTTGATTTTCCTAAACTTATCCTTCTATGTTCAGAATATTTACATTCATCCTGGGTCATCTCTCCCTGTCTTCAGCTCTTGCATGTTTTCTTTCTAGGTCCGAATTTAATCAGAATCTCCCTGTTCATCCATGCAGACCTCCTACTATCTTTGCTTATTAATTGCTAACTAGTTGCACTCCCTCTTATAATCAATAAAAGTTTGCATTAATTTTATGTGAGTATTGATAACAAGGTTTCAAATTAAAAATAGTTTTTAATGTTTAATAAAATTCTTCTAAGGGTGTATTTTGTTATATTCTTTATTCTATTGCAATTCAGTTTTCATCAGAGGAAGGTGTATGTTACATTGCTAAACAGTGCAAAATATAGACGGTGGCTCGAACATTGCCTAAAATTCTTATAAATACTGCTCTGTTCGGTAGCAAAGAAGCTGAACTTATGATTTAAACCAATAGAATAATGTACAAGTCTGTATTAGGTCTGGCTGAGCATTTCCTCACAGCAGCCCCCACAGTGCTGTGCTTTGCATTGGTAGCTAGAAAGATGTTGACAACACACCAGTTGTTTTGGCTGCTACTGAGCAGTGCTGGCAATCAGTACTGTAATGCTCCTTCCCCAGCAGAGGGCAAGATTCTGGAGTGGGGGAAACACAAGTAGGCCAGCTGACCCAAACCAACCAAAGGGATATTCCATACCATATGATGTCAGCTCAACTATAAAAGCTAAGGGAAGCAGGAGGAAGGGGGGGGGCATTCATTGTTTACATTATTTCCTGCTGAGAAACCATTATACATGCCAATACCCCTGCTTCCCAGAACATGGCTGGACGTTGTTGCTGATGGGGGTAGAGAACAAATGTCAGGGATGGCAGCAGGCCTGGCAGCACCCTGGCATTGATTGATTAAATTAATATTGATAATATTCAGCCATACCTTTGAAATAGTGGGTTACTGTGAATCTCAGCACATCCTTAGAAGACCTAAAGCAGAAGAGCTATTGCTACTTGGCTGTAACCGTGGGTTGCTGATAATGTATAAGGTAAACTTTGTAGCAAGAACATCGTAACTTATGATGAGTGAGCCTTCTGGCTGCTTTTTATAGTTCTCCAATCATAGTAGTGGAAAACAACTTTCTGTCCTGTGAGGAGAAAGCTCATTGCCTTCTGTAAGGGGATAATGCCAAATGCGACAGCAATAAAGTAGCCGTTTTGGACAACCTTGTCTAGCGACCCAGTGTGTCGTTCTTGCCCCAATTGCAACACATGCACAGTGCACCAGGGACAAGTGAACAGCTCTAGCGGGGCCGTGGCAGGGGCTGCCAGGGGGGACAGCAGCTGGGGCGGGGCCCGCCTGCCGGCTCAAGGGTGCAGGGGCCCCTGGCATTTTCGGGCGCTGGGGGAAGGCGGTCCTGTGGCCTTCCCCTCACGCTGCTGGGGGGGAGCCCAGCAGTGGCTGCCAGTAGTGGCTTCTGCCAGCTGGGCTGGGTCCTGGTGGGTGGCAGTGAGCGGTGTGCACACCTGGCCACAGCAACTTGTGCTGCTCCCAGTGGCGTGGTGGCCACAGTGTCTGGGAGCAGCTGCCGTGGCAGGTATTCAGTGGGAGTGCTATATGCTGCCCAAGTGGGCATTTCCTGCTGCTGGAGTGTCCAGTCGGCATGCGGCCGGGCAGTGGCCCGGCAGAAAAAGCAGAGCGTGGTGGCTGCGGTGGCTGCAAGACTCCAGCAGCGGCTCCTTCTCATTCCCCCAGGCTTTCCAGGAGCGCAAACTGGCAACGGGAGTGGCGCGAGGGTGGCCGAAGGTGGCTTTGGTGGCATCGCATGTCCAAGTGCCTGTGCAGTGATGGTGCAGGGAGACCGGGAGCAGCCTTGGAGAGGAGAGGTGGTGGCCACCATGCTGATGGGCAGCCACATGGTGTGAACAAAGGAAATATTTGTGGTCCTTTTCGGATGGAAGCGAGGCAGGACCAGAAGGCGGGACTGGTGCAGGAGTGATCTAGTGAAGAACAGCTGCACTCCCCAGGGGTGTAACAGAAGAGGACACAGGCGTGAGAGGCAGAATAATTATGGGAAGTCCCCAGAGCTCCATATAAACACCAGAACGCACAGCCTTTTCCTCTTTTTATCACAGACTTTGGTGAGACAGCAGCCCCTTGAACTACTCAAAATTGCTGCGCTCCCCATTTTCTGCTCCAGCTTCTTGACTCCAACCCCTCCATCTCACTGCTGCCTGTCTAGAGCTGATCAGCAGCCATTTTCAGCATCCCAGGAAAAAGACTGACTCCAGTCCACCACCTTACCATCAGTTTCTCTGAACACTGAACCCACTCTCCATCCTTGGGAATCTCTGGTTTTCCTCCATCAGTTCTCACTGACATCCCTGGGAACTCAGTCATGGGATCTCTACCTTAAGAAACCCTGGTGACCCCTCAGTGAATCCCTGGACCTCCATCTTCCTGAAGCAGTTTCCCTGCTCCTGCAACATCCCTGGCGACCATCACAGAGTAACTGCACCCCCCCCATCTCCTCCCTTGGAGCTGCTAGCACCCCCTGCAGCTCCAAGAGCATCACTGCACTCCAGGGCATTGGAACAAAAAAGGGTTTTGTGTTTGTTTTATCAGTTATATTGTGGTTGATTGTTTGTTGTTGGTTTTCCCATGTGTTTTCATTTTAATTTAGCTTTTTTCTTTTTTTTCTTTTTTTTTTTTTTTATTTTTACTACCTCATATACATATTTACATATTATATTTTGGTAATAAAAATTCTTATTTCTTTATATATCTTGTATCTCTGCATTTTTTAAAGTCATAAATTGTCCAACTCAGGACAGATCTACTATGTAGACATGTAAATTTTGGCATCTGTATTTAGAAGTTAGTATGTGGGAGAGGTTTTTTAATTTTCATTGTATTCAGTGGAGGTCTAGATGTGGATTAAATTGCTTAAGGAATGTAATGCTTAGGCATGTGTGGAACATTGTATGAAAGTGTATCCTATCTGGCCCTCAGGTGCTTGACCAAAAGGCTGCATGTCTGCTTTCAAGCCTCTGTCATATCTGCTAGGCTTATGTGGATATTTCAAGCACTTAGAAAGTTGAAACACCACTTATTATTTATGTTTAGGAAACTGAATACCTTTTTATATATACATTGTTTATTGTAGGGTCTTGGACACTTGGCTTCCATGTTAAACCTCTGTTATGTTTAATTTGACATGACTACAGCATAATTAATGTGCTAATGAAGGTTATGTGTTAATGAGAATTAGTGCATGAACTATTCAATGCAGTCTTTAGAGGCTATTGACAAGAGAGAAAGTTTCTGAGATGGTGAATTTAATCTAGACTCCACATAGAGAATCACTAAACTAAATTTTTCAATGTGTTTAGTTCAGCAGAATGCTTATGAAATGTTACAAAAATATTATATCTATAAATTGGCTGAAATACTAAAAATGTAGCTGTTCTTCTATCCAAGTGTAAGTTCATGATGATTTAATGTAAGTGCATCAAATTAAGGATTCTGTGTGCTCAAGTGACTTCTCTCCACAAAACTGAACAAACACTGGAGATTGGCTTTCAACCCCTTTGAAATTCCGGTTGACTGAATTTTCACATTCTGAGCTGTCTTGCTTTTGCTGTTTAATAAAATATATTGACACATTGTTCCACAAGATAAATTCTGGTTTACAACTTAATGCCCAAGAAATGTTTTTAAAAAGTGTCTGGGGGACAGTAAAATGAGACAGCAGCTGGATGAGTGATGGGGGCTCATCACTTGTCTCTTTGTACTTGAAGAGCTTTTATCCTCTCACCACAGCAGGACTACAAATGTTTTTGTTCCTTTCACAAGGACTTTTATTTTTTTGTCTCTTTTTATTGCCTTTACATTACAACACTAGACTGCTAAGGAAAAATAAAAAAAATCTAGAAACATCCCAGTAGGAAAGACCAGCGAGTACTACTTTCAGTCAGTAGGGATATCTTAAAGGACATAATTTGTTCATTGCAGCTAACCATTCCCAAGTGTGCTGCTTGACTGTATGCAGGAACTACACTTCTGAGACAGATGATTTTTGTAGTCATACTGCTAGAGAGAGTGTTTTTACTTATCTAAGGCACTGAAGAGGAGATGAGAGTAAAGTGCTGAAGACTTTGTCCACAAATACTTGAAAGTTCAATTCGAAAGTTAAGACACTACATGTGGAGTGTGATACGTTACGTTCTGAAACTGAAAATGCCTAAGTGGCTATACAATACAAGAGAAATTAAAGCCTATTTAAAATAATTTGAATAATGGAAAGGAATTACTATTTGGCTTTTGCCTTTTGGACTTCATATATTAGTTAAGATAAAAAAACCCCAACAAACAACCCTGATGACAATGATTCTCTAGGTCTTGTTATTATAGCAAAATCTGAAATTTCAAATATGTTAGACATTTAAACTGTAGTCACCTATCCTTGCTAGGTCTGCTTAGAGCATTTAAAAGGTTTTTTTCTAATTGTCTCTTTGCTACCAGAGAACAGACGAGGAAGGGTCCAAACAAGATGACCTTCAGCCATTATATTTAAGACAGCTGGGTATAAAACATGATATGTGAATGGAGGAATTTAGATTCAGCAGCTGTATTTATGCTGATAATCCATACAGGCCAGAGAACCTACTCTTGCCATGAGATCAGCTGGCATATCACAGACTATGCCCAAAGACACAAAATGTATTAACCCTCAGAAGAGTGCAAGAAAAGGTATTCTCTGGCCCATGTTACCTCTTGAAACATATGTGGACGTACTTAGGTGAGATTTGTTACAATCTCAAGCTAATCTATAGAGTTTGTTAACTGTACAATGAGGCAGGGCAGAAAGTGAACTTAAACACTTGAGCAGAAATTTATTTTTTTTTCCTTTTTATTTTTTTGGTAATAATAATAGCAGAAAAAGATATATTACAAAAATCAGATGTAGTAGACCTTATGCAGATTGAGACAAAGGAATCCATTGGACTTCTTCTTGTCCCCTCAAAGACGAGAAACGTGTCCCTATAGATCTGCTGGCCAATTATGACAGCTGAATGATAAATTGAGTGGCATTGCCTGTTATAGGATGGAAGGGCCCATCTTTCAACTGCATCAAAGGCTATTACCTATGAGCAGCTGAAAACCCTGTACAACCTAGGATTAATTCAGTGAATCCAGAGCTACTTCTGTCTTGATGTTTAGGATATATGTTGTTGACAGTACTGCCTGCATTTAATTTGCAAAATCTGACTAAATCAAGCCATTAGACCATTGTTAAATAAATTGGTCTCTAGTACCATTACAACATCTTTTTGAACATATACTTCTTTTTCCTTTCCTAGACTCCTAACAGACTGTTTTTCCTTTAGAACCTGCTGTGTGCATTTAAATTAAGATGATACCATGTGTTGTGATGACACTGTTGCTTGAGCTGGGAGCATCATACATTCCTGACAAAGAAAATACCAGCAACATTTTTCTCTTCTAGTGGTAGGGGGAAGGATATAAACGTTTCTCCACATGGCAGTGGAAAGCTATAGCCACAGCTAACTGCATGCTTTGCTCATTGCTTGATGGAAAAAATCCAATTGTTCATCTTTTCACACCTTTATTATGGTTCATTCTACAGAGATTCAAAGGAAATAAACGGATGTGAGAACATATGAGACAAACGACTTTTTTTTTATATCATTAGCCACCACCAATATTTTTAATTTCACTCATCACCACTAATCTAAATAATAACCTAATTGTTTCATTTATGGGGTTTTTTTCTCTCTTTTTAAGCCTCACATTGTTCTTCCAGGGCTTTTTTCCCCCTGCCTTTACCTCTATGGTTCAGAAATAAGCACCAGCTATTCCTATAGTTCTTTTACAAGTAGGAAAAACTCCACTGATTAAATTTGTAATAGTACAATTTCATAATGAAAAGTAGTAAATTTTAACTATTCAATGTGTTTCTTTGACTTTGCAATGTCTTGAATTTCGAAACAGTGAACTATGGAGGAAGAATCTTTAGTGTTAGTAATCACAGAATCATGGAATGACTGAAATTGAAAGGGACTTTTCAATGTAAAACTGGTCAAGCCCCTCTGCCTAACCAGAGCTACCTGGAGCTGGTTGCCCAGGACTATGTCCATATACTTTGTGAATATCTCCAAGGATGGAGACTCCAAAACCTACCTAGACAATCTATGCTCAGTCATGTTCACAGTGAAAAAGTGTTTCCTAATTAGCAGAGAGAACCTTCTTTATTTCAGGAAGTGTCCATTGCCTCTTGTACTGTCACCTGTCTATGTCATATCCTGTCCTAACCTAGGTAAGGATATGCCTTTTCACTGGTCAACCATTCTCTAGAGACAGGACTAAAGATTTTTATTTCTTCTTTTAATTGCTTTGATAATCAGTGTTCCTTTTGTCTTATTTGATAGTGGAAGGAAAGTCTTTGCACACTTAAACAAATGCAACCACTGGAATACGACATATAAAGAAATGAGGACCAGGGTCTTACACTATTCTCTGGGAGTCTTCAGAAGAGAATATCATAGGCCTGTTAACATTCAGATTTATTAAAGGGAAAACAGTGTCACTTCTAGTAACAATCTATGTGGTGCATAGATATATCTGCTAAATATTCAAAAGTTCCAGTGAAATTGTATAGTGAACATACATAAGTTGTTTTCTGAATTCACCATCTCAGGTCCTTTGAACTTACAGTTTTGGTAGACAACAATTGCATATTATGTCAGATCAAGTCACTCCTGAATTCATTTCAGAGCTACAATCCCTGGCAAATATGTCAGGGCATTTGCTGAATTAGCAATATTTTCTATAACTTTTTATTTTATTCTTTTTAAGACTTCTATTCTTTAGGAGGTTATTAGCAGTACTGAGCCTGTGGCATGGAAGGCAGTTACCATCTCAGACAGGGGAATCCCAGTGTGATGCCAACACTGAAAAGTGAGATATTTGAAGCAAATATGTAACCATGTACACAGCTGTGCAGTACTTCCTATATTCTCCTGTCGAAAGTATAGTAGAGGCCTTTTCCCCCTTTTCTGTTATTTCTTATTGTAAAGCTTAGTGGTGGATCATACCTGATACCATTAGAGAGGAAATATTGTCCCAAATTAAAGGATTAATTAATGACAGGGGAAAGCTTATTTTTTTAGAAAGAAGTAAGGGAAAGGATTTCTTTACCCATGGTCCTTTCAGCGCCTATTTTTCTCTGGTATCCTTCAAACTGAAGGCATAGCAATGACATAGAAAAAACTTTTAAGTGATTTATAGTCACTTCACAACTACTATTGCCCATGTTGATTGAATATATGCAAAAGACAACGAATAATATAAAAAGATCATTTGAAAATATAATTATCCTTTCTCTTCTAATTAATTAAAAGTCAGGAGGAAAATATTGTGATGGTTTAACATATGTTTCCAAAACTGTTTTCTTTTAAAATAAAGACCACCTCTCTCTTTCTCTCCTCCCCTATTTTCCCCTTTTCCCCCCTTTCCCCTCCCTTTTTTCCTGGCCCCTCTCCTATTTTTCCTTTTCATGGATTGGGTTGAGGGGGAGGGAAGGCGGGAAGAGGGTAGAGAAGGAAAAAGGGAGGGAGGGGTGCTTTCGTGGCCCTGGCATGCTGGTCCCAGGGCTCCTTGGAGTAGGGCTGAATATCAGGGAACTCAGGCCTTTATGGTTAGGGCTGGCAATGGGAGCAGAGACTGGCACGGCACAGCAGTTCTGGCCTGTGTCCTGTAGCACATGCTGGCACTAGAAGCCACAAGCAAGTGGCCTTGGAGGCATTTGTTTCTCCTGCCAGTGCCCTGTACAGGGCAGGCTCTGAGCGGTGGAGTCGGAGGCCTGGCCATGACATCCCTACTCCCGCCCCTAACCGCTGGCACGGGGAGGGCTCCACATGGAGCCAATGGGTGGCGGCAGGCAGTGCACGCGCCTGTCCACGGCATCTCGTGCTGCTCCCAGCGGGGTGGTGGTGGCCGGGCCGAGTGGCTGCATGGTGGGAGCCAGTGCCATTATGTGTGGCTCATAGCCAGGCAACTCATTCCCCTTCCTAGCATGGCCCAGCCGCCTTGGGTCACCCCTGCCAAGGCCAGGTCACCACCATCGCTGCCGGGTGCCATGGGAAGGGTAGCAGCAAGAGACACTGGGCGGTGTGTTGTGCCATTCCCCACGCTGCTGCAGCTGGGGGCGTCGGCGGTAGCTCCATGTGGGCTCTGCCCTGATGGCAACATTGCAGGTCCCGAATGCCAGGGCAGGAATGGGATGGGGCTGCAGGGGAAGCCGCCATTGCTGGTCCCATGGCGCAAACAGAGAATTTTAATGGGGTTTTGAGTAGTGGCAGAGCAGGGCCAAAGGAGTGCAGGGCAGGCTTAAGAGCAGCCAATGGAGGGGTCTAGTGAGGCATGGCTAGGCCCCCTGGGGTGGGCTGAGAGGGAATGCACGGGTGATAAAATGGGAGAATTATAGGAAGTGCCCAGAGCTCTGTATAAATGCCAGCAAATGCCAGTACTCTCAGCCTCGTCCTCTTTTCATCACCAACTTCAGTGGTAAAAGCTGCTTGTTTTGCTGCTTGGAGCTGCCGTGCCGTGGTGGTTTAATGGAGATGATTAAGGCAGAAATCTCTTACGTTTCATGTGTATTCTCCCTTTCTGGAATGTTATAAAATACAATTTCAAGCTGACTAGCTCAATTAGTAAAGACATTCCTTAAATGTATAGTTTAAGTGAAAATTCTTCTGTTTATAACTACTTGCATGTTGAAACTCACTGAATGTCGCTTACATTTTTGTCTTAAAATACTAAATGTTGAGAAAGTAAGCGTGTCTCATAATTGTGTGCATTGACATGATCTTTTCTCTGCTCTAGCAAACTCCTAGGCAGATAAAATGGACTTTGGTACTCTTTTTGGAATTCTAGCAAAGTAGACTTCAGTGATATTTGATTCATCATGTTGTTGTTACCTGTGACGCTAAGGAGGATATATCTTCTCTTACTTAAAAACAGTGGGAGTTATGCAGCTAATTTCAATAGGGCCTACACAGAAGCAGAAATCCTATTTGGAAACTTTTAATATGCACATCTATTATTCAGTCAAAAACAACTGAGATCAGTGGAAACATAAATTTCTATAAGACAATGAAGAATGGAGGAACTTTACTAATGACATTTCAAACAGGGATTCCATTATAAGATATTGATGTTAACTAAACTTGAATCATTAAAAAAATGTTAAATTTAGGAAGGTGTTGGTAATTACAGGTTGGTAATGTATTCTACTATTTCTACAATAAATGGAATTCTGAAAATAAAAAGACCTGCTGGTGGGCAAAGTTATAGATTTTTCATTCCTTTGTGTGTATTCAGCTATGCACAGTTCTTGTGATATATATATATATATATATATTACTTCAAAAGCATTTATTTTCTGTGCATATGTGAGAACAGATCTGTGGGTCTCTGGCATCCCTAGTGAGTATCTTTGCTCTAAAGGAACACTAATGAGCTATCTACTGAATCAGTAAATCTGATTGTTCATGCAAAATGGATTGTTCATGCAAATTGATTGGGATAAGGAAGTTGTTTCTATTTCTGCTGTATGAGTGACAGCAGATATAAAAGGATAATAATATGTCATCCAAGAAAATAGGGTAGAAGCTTACTGAAATTGAGATTGAGAACAATGTAAAATATAACTCCATCACCTTTATGAATGTTATCTGATATTTTTCTTTAAACTTGTTTTTCGGATGAAATATATTAGGTTTATCTGTATCATTTGCTGTGCATATGCAAACTGATACTGAAAATTTAATCAACAAGGTTAATATAGGCTTACATTTCTACTATTAACATTGATTTTTTAAATTAAATAATCAAAATGAGATCTTTTCAAACGTGGTGTGTTCCAAAGGCCAGTATGCAACAACCAATGATCAATTTACGTAAGTTGTTCACGCTGTGAATGAGGGTCACAGCAAGTATGTATCTACCTTTTAAACAAAAAACTGAAGGGAATTCCAAATAAAGTAATATAGTGATTGGTACTCTGACATAAGAGTTAAAAAAGAGAAGCCAAAAAGGCAAAGAATTCATGTGATAAGATGACTTTGTGCAAAAATAGAGATACCTATCATTAACTCCATAGACACCAAGGGAAACGAAGTATACTGGGCAATTTGTGAAATAAAGCTAGCCTCTCCCTGCAACAGTCTATTTTTGTGCATCATGTTTTAGTTAGGATAAAACTATGATGATCAAAATATTTTAGTGGTAGTTGCTGGTGAATATATATTTCTATAAAACAGGTGAAAAAATTGCATAGAATTCCTTGAGGATTATTTTAGTAAAGTAATTGTTTAGAGTCATAGAGATTTTTGGACATTGTTTGAGTAATTTACTTCTGTGATGTATACAGTTGTTATTCTCCCGGCAAAAAAAGAAAAGAGATGCTGAAAAGGAAAATGAGAAAGATGCAATTGTTCCAATAAACTTCATAGTGCTAGTTTGAAAGTAAAGCAGCGAGAGAAATGAACCCACGATTGCAAGTTAGAGTTACAATTTACTAAAAAGATTGCAATACATACAATCATACAAAGAAAACTGGTTTTAACCCACAGACTATAACCCAGCACCCTAAGACAAGAACAGCATGGTGCTTGTTAGCTCCTGTGCTGAGTATCACATGATCCCCCTGGGTGCAAAGCATAAGAGAAGGAAACCATTTGGTCAGGATGATGGTCACAGTTCTGCCAAAGGAAGGATCACAGTCTCATCAAGAGTAGCAGTAGTAGTCCTCTTGAAGCTCTGTCTCTCCTCTGGAACTGAAAGTTGGTACCAGAAGACCCAAAACTCAAAGATTCACATGAGAATGCCCAGTACCTCTCACAGGGTGGGGAGTTTCACAATGGGAGGTTTAATTCTGTGAGCCATAGGATATTTTTTAAATTTTTGATTGTCTAGGTCTTTTCAATTACCTATTATGCCACTGCAGATGGATCCATGATGGCCCATTAACAGAAATGACCCCCCAGCTGGGTGTGAAGGTGCTAATGACTCCTAGGAGGGGACTTACCTCATCTTAGTCATTGGTGTGAAAAGAGGCACTCTCCGGCCTCTCAGGGTTTGTCTCTTTCCTTATCTGTTGTGGCCTGCTGTGTCAAGTGTGCCCTGGACAGCTGCTACAAATGATTCATTATTAATAGTCTATCAGAAATGACATAGAGGGTGTAGAGAATGCATCTGTCTGGATTACATCCTGCCAGGGATTGTAGCCACCATTTGTCGTGGCAACCATTTTCTCACAACCATGGGACTGGACCAAGAATTAAAAAACTGACTCTAACAGGAGAAGGTGTTTCTTTTTGTTTTACTACAAGTTTCCAGTTGTTCTTGGCTTATTGTTTTGGTGTTCTGTGTTTTATCAGATAGATAGATAGATAGATAGATAGATAGATAGATAGATAGATAGATAGATAGATAGATAGATAGATAGATAGATAGATAGATAGATAGATTTAATAAGAAAGGTGTGGTTTCCTTTGCTATATTTTGTAGGCTCTTATTTTCAAATTTAAATTACACAATTGTCTTAAAACCAAGACAATATCTTAACAGAAACGTCCAAACATTACAAAGTAGTGGCGGATACTCTTTGTATCAATGAGTTAGCAAGGAGTTAACAGCTGAACATAAGCAGAATAAAAGCATCTCACTGTAAGGGTTTCCACATGGCTAGATAAGAAAATTAGGCTGATAGGTTTCAGTAGGTTGTTTTCCAAAAATAGGTCCATGTCATAGAACTGTATCAGTAGTTCTGAAAAATTCTTTTCATTTTTCAGAAACAAATGAGAGTAATTGTACTTGATTTAAAGATTGTGATTTATCACTATTGGTCTTTAAGTGCTGTACTTTTTGCTTAGAGACATAAGAAGCAATTATTTAACAGCACACTTTTCTTTGCCCTTCCATCTGGTTGGGATTCACACTTTAGGCCTTCAGTTATATACCTGTGCTGTTTCCCTATTAAGATGTCACATGTCTAACTGCAGGGTAGGAAGCAACTAAGGATTTTAATCAGTTAAAATAAAATATTCATTTTACTGTGGCAGGAATCTTTGCTATCAGATTTGTCTAATACTTTGCTTTCAAATTTAATTTAATTTTATTTTTGTTTGTTTATTTTGTTTTTTTTCTCTGAAAGACAGATATCAGACAGTGGCAGAGGTGAAAGGAAGTGTTGAGAAGGCAAAAGGGAGGTTGAAGAGGGAAGAGAAGGAGAGAAGAAATGAGAAGAAACAATATATTACAGGAATATAGGCTTCTTTTTGTCAGTAAGTTTCAGCAATGTAATAGTACACTTTAATTCCCAAGAGAGACATATTAATTCTTTGACTTTTCTTGCAATAACTGTGACAGCGAAAGTAGCCTTGTTTTAAGACTGTTGGAAACCACGTACTGTTTATAACATGTGCTTCTGCAAAACAAATCTTGCTTAATTAATTCTTCCATTATCTGAGGTTAGTTTGCAAAGTTTTCTTGAAAAGAAATTTTAAAGATAACATTTTTTGAAAGTTGGTTACTAGTTATTTTGTGAAGCTTTGTGCCTAGTAATGTTAGGATTTATAACAGAGATCTCTTAGCTTTAATGGTGCAGTGGTTCTTTTCCTTAAAGGTTCCTTGCTATCATCACAATATACAGATTACCCAAAAAGTAGTTTCCAGCCTGTCATTGTCTCTGAAATTTACCATTGCAGTAAATGTTTGGTACATCAGTGCAACGAAACTATACGTAAAACTACAAAAAAGTACAGGGACAAAAATTCTTAACAATTCTCGAGCAAATGCTTCAGCCCTGACTACCTGGTGGCACCCTGATGAACTCAGTACAGTTGATATGTGTTTTATATGAAGGATCCAAGAACTGAATTCACTACTTTGATTCAGTATAATGAGTATTGAATAGAGGGTTCTGGCTAGCAGCCATGCTCCTATTCATACAGCCCAGGAAGCTCTTGCCCTGTGCTGCTGTAAGGGCATACTGCTGGCTTGTGTTCAGCTTGCTGTGTACCAAGACCCCCAGGACATTTACACAGAGCTTCATCCCAGACTGTCAGTCTCAGCCAGTAGCTTTTCAAGGAATTACAGCTTCCCAGCTGCAGAAAATGTGCTTCAAGAGGACTAATTCCACAATTTTTATTTTTTTTTTTCAGCAAGCCTATCTGACCTGTAGCTCCCCAGATCACGTTTTTGACATTTCTTGAAGGTAGGTGCACAATTTTTTACCCTGATCTCCACAAATTTTTGAAGATATTCAGGAGCAGACCTGCCATGATTTCAGCAAAGTTGTCTCAGCTTTTTTAAATATAGCCAAAGTGGTCTGATGGGCTTGCATGTCAGGTTCTCTATAATGAACCTTGACTTGAACTGATGCCTAAAAAAGAGGAAAAACTATCCTAACAAGGGTAAAGAGCTAGTCTTTAATGGAAGCTTCCAGGTCCACAATGTACATCGATGCACACGTCCACCATAGCACCAGTACCCTTTTTTTCAATACTAATCAACTATCATATCTAATGGATACATCCAATCCCAAAATCAATTGTCCCTCTTCCTGTCCCCCAGGTCTGCCCCTGGAAGCTTCTCCAAGGGGTTTTGGGCCTTCTATCTTGCTTTGTGTACTCCACATCTTGTTATTTCCCTCCAATTTCATGTCCCAAACAGGATGTTCTTGCTAGAATCTGCTTTTCCCAAAAAGAACATTAAATAACATTTCAGATCATGAGAAAGAGGTTTTCTACCATTCTAAGTGTGAGAAACCATGCAGCTATGCTAAAATCCAGAAATATAAAATAGATAAGAAATATTAAGGTGTCATTCCCCTCATAGCTCATCCACTGCTGCTATTATTCTCCATGTTGATCCCTGCCATTAAGCACAGAGGTCTGGGAGAATTCAATGGTTTAAAAAAAAAAATAAAAGTTTAGTCTTACTCGAGTTTGTTGACACTAGATCAGCCTCCTACTTAGTAGTTCACCCACATTTATTTGTTTGATCATTTACTAAATAATGTAGCAATATAAACTCCTCTAACCATTCTCATATACTTAGCGGTAAGTGAGCCTTTTCTTCTCTAATGTCACCCCTACATACATGCATGGGCAAGATTTCAACAGACTTAGAGTTCAACAGACTTAGCACATTCTGTATGTAAATTATCTACAAAAAATGCTTGACCATGATGTCACTTCTACTTATCTCTCCTCTGATTTTGAGGTTCACAAACTGTCAACTAGCTGATTGCCACAGAAGATCCCACAGAAGATCCCACAGAAGATCTTTGTAATTTTAACTGCTGTTAGAGAAGTATGGATCAGGTAGGTAGATCCTGCCTGTCCTCACCATTCCTTTATCTTCAAAACGAGTTTCAGAATCCCAAGTACGAAATCTCTACATAGCACATGAGCTATGCAATCAAGCATTGACCTGTAGGATCCACTTGTTCTTCCCCAGGTCTTTCTCTTTCACCAGCAGGATGGAGAAGAATTCACCTGGACCACCATGCCCTCAATTCCCTTTTATTCCCAGAGCTAAATAGTAGCTTAGGTTAGAAGTCTCTGCCAACATTATTACTGGTGTCTACACGGGTAAGCTGCAGTGACTGGCAATATGAAGGCCAGATGAACCTTAACAGGCGCACTGCAACATCTGCATTCTGAGCACCTGAAGAAAGTAGCAAACCTCTAGAGCCAAAATACAGGTTGACAGATAGGGTTTTCTCCAATTAATTTCAATTGCCAGTTCTCATCTGACTCATACCTTCTCAGACATAGTTTCTTCCCCCTCCTTTGCAACTGGGTCACAGAACCTATGGAGCTGAATATCTCTGAGAGAAGAAGGGGACTTTTTTCATGTTGATAGAAGTCATAATATTAAGAATTCTAGATATTATTCCTGGAATTTCTATCTGATGCTCCATCTGAATCTGATCTTTCACTTTTATGCATAGATGTTCCAAGACTTAATGCCTACAAGGTCTCTGTAAGACTCCTTCCAAACTTTTCATTTTTTGTGATGCTGTCCAGTCTAATATTTAAATCTTTTTAATATTTATCATTATTTTCATACACAAACAGATAAACAACAGTAGATTGGAGCAGCAAAAGTTATCAGCAAAAAGTACCAGTAAAAGTAAACTAGGTAGTCATAGTGTGCAAACCAGTATCTATGAGAAGAAAATTGAAGCATTGTAAAAACGGATTTAATACATTTCTTGTCAGTAGCATCAGGTTGTATAAATCTGCAACTAATGAACTCATCATGCTTCATCCTGTCATGACTGAGAAGTACAAATGAGCCTCTCAACCCATCATGATATAGAGTAGATCTCTTGATTAATTCAAAATATCAATATAAATAATGCCTTCAGCATAGATGATCAGCACAACTATCAGGTTTGCATGTAATTTCACAAAATAATCAACTTTACAGACAAAAATTAAAGAGATTCGATTAACATCATGCTACTCAACCGGTGTTGTAAACCTTTCAAAACTATATAATATTCAGTAGCATTTACATAAAGGTTATCATTACCATTCTAAACTCTGCTAGATTAAAACCCAAGCTCTTACTAATTCATGAGTCTTGCAGGGCAGAACAAATCACAGAAAAAATGAAGATGTCTGTAGAATCTACATCTGAGTTAATTAGCCTTGACTCCCTTCTCAGTTCTCTCAGGCTATGGAAATAGATACTCTTGTGACATTGTTCATTCATATAGTTTAATCATGTATTTCTGGACAAGAAAATTGGTGCCACATCTTATTTTTCTGTATTTACTGTAAAAAACTGGCTCCATTTAGAATTCATCTCATCTGGATTCATTAATTTAAAAAAAGAAATATCTGGTAAAGAATAGTCTTCAGACTACTGCATCTTTGTTGCATGACTTCATCCAGAGTTTGACTCCTTGTGTCTGTTTTATTCTAAGATTGAATGAACCAACCTGATTATATAAATGTTTCTTTACATTGGGATGAAACCTAAGTGATATAACTAGAATAAACCATGAAAATTAAGGATAATAGTCCTTTTATCTAGGTAGCTGCCATCTGAAAAAAATGACACAATCTCCATGATTCTCATCTCACAGCTAGAGCCTTAATCTCCAAATTACTCCCATCTATAAAATGGTAAATTTTGAACATCCTCCAGTAAAAGCAAAAAATTTCAGTTGACAGTAAGAGAGATTTTCACTCATATTTCAGATAGTCTCCAGAGAAAAAATATGCCTTTTAATCTCTGTATACTTAGAAGAGACCTAATCTATCTTTTTCTGCTCTCTGAATGCTCTCTTCTGATCTAATTATTGAGCAAAAGAGTAGATTACACTCCATTACTGTATTTTCTTCATTTTGCTAAAGTAATTGCTCCTGTTTTGTGATAGACACAACTGAGGCCTTCTACTGAACTTTTCTATTTCAAGAATTTTAGCAATAAGGTCCTTCATTTGAGTATTCTGCATTTTCTAAACTGTGAATTGTTGCATCTGAGGAATTTAATATGTGAAAATATTAGCTTTCACATGTCTTTTTGATTTTTAAAGCAAAAGTGAAGACTTTCATGTCGATTTACTTAGTCTAGTATGTGAATTATGCTTCAAATAAATATTAGCAATCAAAGTTCAATATTCAGTTCTGCATTTAACAGCAGCAGGAACAGACAGGAAGGTGTTTATGCTACCAAGCTGAAATTCATTTTACAGTAACTTCAAGCTTCTTGGTTACCTCTGAAAGGAGAATCGTGTTTTTTAAGCATCTTCTTCTTTTCTCCTTTACTTGGCCCTAGTGAGGCCAACCCTTGAGTACTGTGTCAACTTCTGGGCTCCTCAAATCAAGAGAGACATCAACATACTGGAGAGAGTCCAATGAAGTGTCACAAAGATAATTAAGAGTCATGCTTTCCTATGAGAAAAGGCTGAGAGATCTGGGACTGTTTAGCCTGGAGAACAGATGGGTTTGAGTGGGAAGAAAATCTTGTGAACATATATAAATACCTGGAGGTAGACTGCAAAGAGGATAGAACCAGCAGAAATTAAATACAAGTTCCATCTCAACATCAGGAAACATTTTTACTGTGAGAATGACTGGGCACTGACACAGACTGCCTAGGAAGGTTGTGGAATCTCATTCTATGGAGATATTTAAAAGCCATATGGGTGTGGTTCTCACCAAACTGCTAGACCAGATGACAACTGGAAGTCCCTTTCAACCTCAGCCATTCTGTGATTCTGTATTTCTTGTCAGTACTCCAGTGTTACCAAATGTCATGGTTTCAACACAGCTGGCTACTAAGCCCCCCAGAGCTGCTCACTCATTCTCCACTATTGGCATGGGTGAGAGTATCAGCAGGATAAAGTGAGAAAACTCATGGAGTAAGATAAATACAGTGTAACAGGGAGAGCAAAAGCCATGTGCACAAGTAAACTTCCCATGGGCAGGTAGGTCTTCAGGCATCACCAGGAAAGCAGTTGTCACTTGGGAAGACAAATGCCATAACTCTGAATATCCCCCACTTCCTTCTTCCTCCCACAGCTTTATATACTGAGCATGACTCCATATGATGTGCTTTATCCCTTTGGACCGTTGAGGTCAGCTGTCCCAGCTGTGTCCACTCCCATCTCTCCTCCTTGTGCACCCCCAGCCTCCTTGCTACTAGGGTGAAAGCAGAAAAGGCCTTGACTCTATGTCAGTACTACTCAGCAGTAACAAAAACATCCCTAATGTAACAACACTTACAAATCCAAACTATAGCCCCCTGCCATGTACTAAGTCAAAAATCAGAAAAGCTCTATTCCGGTCAAAACCAACAAAATAACAGGTGACAAATCATGGAATCACAGAATTAACAAGGTTGGAAAAGACCTTAGAGATCATCAAGTCCAACCTGTTACCTATTGCTCAATACCATCCCATCATCTAAATCATGACATTAAGTACGTCATCCAACTTCTTCTTAAACATATCCAGGGATGATGACTCCACCACTTCCCTGGCAACCCATTCCACTGGGAAATCATTTTCTCTGTAAAAAAGTTTTTCCTAATATCCAGTCTAAACCTCCCCTGACGCAGCTTAAAACTGCGTCCTCTCGCTCTGTCACTGGGGATCTGAGAGAAGAAACCCACCTGTGGTGGTTTGATCCACCTTTTAGCATTCATGGGGCAGGTTCAATAAAAGTGACGGAAAACTGAATAGAATGATCGGCAGGAGAACAATTTATTACAAGGAATTTGAATTAGAGGGGTAGGGGTAACCCATCGAAGACCCCAGGATTACATTGAGGGACCCCCAACACGCAAGGAAAAAAACCTCACAAAAATGAAAAAAAAAACCCAACAAAAAAAGAAAGGGAACTGTTCCCTTCAGTCAGATGACTAGTTGAAAGGGACAGGGAGGAAGGGTAGGAAAGGGTGTTTCTCCCTTCTCTCTCTCTGGAAGCACTTCTGGTCCTCCAAACTCTCTGAAAAACACAAAGGTGAAAATGATTCCCTCCCTCCCCAGTCTGAAAGATACTTGCTAGCCAGCTGGAAATGGCTCCTGGGTTGAGAGAAATGGGTGGAATCCCG
>VXBA01001215.1:34050-46594 GCA_013399895.1 Serilophus lunatus
GGCCGCACACTTTGCAGGGAAGGGGGACAATGGGCAGGAACAGAAGCCATCTGGGCTCTGGGACCGAGGGGCCATGCACACTGCACAAGACAGCCATGGGGCCATGTGTGGTGACGGCCAGCGATCGACCCCCGTGCTCCCAGGAGCCCGAGGCAATTAGCTGCCGCCCAGCCCTGGACGGGGGTGGCGGAGGAGCGGCCCCAGGAAACGAGGAGGCGTTGCTGCCCGGCCCTGGCCTTGGGGGCACCAGGACTGGGGCAGGCCCTGCTCCGTCCTGGCCAGCCTCCCCTCCAGCTGCAAGGAGCCTGGAGGGCGTGGAGCCGCTGCCCAGCTCCAGTCTCGTCCCCGCTCTGGTCCCCCCCCTCCCCCTGGTCCCGGCTGGGGCAACCCCCCTGCCCTGCCCGGGATAGGGCTGCCTTCATCTCAGCTTCCCCCCTTCCCCAGCTTCAGGGAAACAGCTTTGAGGAAAAGTTGAATTTTAACTCAGGTAAGTGGATTGCTCTCCCTTCAAAAACCTTGTTTTTCAAACGGCTATGCCACCTGACCACAACCTCCCCTTAGGTAGCTGCAGAGGGCAATAAGGTTTCCCCTGAGCCTCCCTTTCTCCAGGCTAAACAACTCCAGTTCTCTCAGTTGCTCCTCACAGGGCTTGTGCTCCAGTCTCTTCGCCATCCTCGTTGCCCTCCTCTGGTCATGTCCAGGGAACTTGACATCTTTCTTAAACTGAGGGGCCCAGAATTGGACACAGTACTCAAGGTACTCAAGACTGTTGATGACTTACTAAGAATCACTTGCCTGTATACAGATATCTTAAGATGATGACACTTCAAACAAAGGTGCCTAGAGCTAGTGCCAGGAATAGACATCTACTCTAGAGAAGTAGTCAGATGAGCTTTATTAGCTTGGTAAGTAAAGCCTGATAGCTTGATCACAACAAGACATGTTATGGGTTAGATTTCTTTTGGTGAAATTTTCCCATTACTACCATGAGATGTTGGCAAATTGAGAAAGGAAAAAGGTGACCCACTAAGTTGAGAACAGAATTCCTCAGCAGGGTTGTTGTCAGCCTGAGAGCTAATTGACCCTGATGATCAGGTGACAAGGAGGTTCCCTGCCCTAGGATGACTGTGCAGGGGCAGGGTGGGCAACATAGATGAGTGCCAAAGACAAGGGGGTTAGTGGGTGGAGTATGCCTGCCATTCCTTCCCCTTCACTCTGGACAATAAAAAACTCTGTGGGCGACCCGCCCAGCCTGCTGTTTTTTGGGAGCAACCCCTGGGAGAGGGCCCTGATGCTGCCTTGCTGGTGTGAGTGTTTCTCCCCACTCTCTCCATTTTGCCTAGACAAACAGTGGAGAGGTCATGACTGCTGCCCCATGACCATATCTCCTCTGCTGCTGTTGCTGCCTGACTTGGTCCATGTGGGCTCCGCAGCAACTCTGGAGAGAGACAGACTTGTCTGCACTGGTCCAAGCTTGGAGGCAGCCCATCTGTCCCTCCCCATCTCCCGTTGTTCCTGTATTGGACAAGTGACTCTCCTGTCTCAGCAACACACCGGGGAAACCCCCTTGCATGTGTGTGGTGACCCCACAGGATCTGCCCCACAACTGTGACCAGACCAAGGAAAAATACACAGAGGGGTGGGGTGTACAAGGTTTGTTGGGATGATATTTCTTGTTACTGTTGTGTTACTGTTTGTTCCTTTTTTTTTTTTAATTCTATATGTATATATTAGCAAATAATTGTTGCTTCCTTTTTCTACATTTTTCACTGAAAGCCTCTTGATTTGAAGGGTATAATGAAGTGGAAGAGGAGTTTCTTTCCATTCCAGGAAGGGTTCCACCTTCCCTGGCAGGTATTAACATTAGACAGATCTTCAAGGGCAACAGGATTTAAAAAAAACAGAGGAGCAAAATAAGCAAGAGAAAACAATATAGACCAATTACTCAGACAGACAGACAGATATATTCAACCAATACTTCATGGTTGCCTATGATATACTCCTGAAAGTGAAAAATCCATAGCTGTCAATGATAGATTTTGGGTGAAATTTCTTTGTGGCCATCTTCAGGCTAAAACTGTCAGGGCATGCAAACAGCAATGTGAAACCACGGATTAAGAGCAGAAGAACATGCACAAGGGAATAGAGCAAAAGGTTACACTCAAAACATGGATGGCCTTGGGAGAAGATTCCCATATTTGAAACTAATCTTATCCAGGAGCCACTATTTCCAAACCTAGAAGAGATCTAAACCAAAAATCATCTATGTGATCCATTGTCTATCTGTTACCTTGGAGAAATTCTGGCTATTGAGAGGGAACAACCAGAGAAAAGCGGTATTCCTGACATTTCCACAGAGTCAACTAGTTGAGGAAAGGGCCTCTGAAATCATGAAGTCCAAGAACCTTTGACCTAACATAGCCGTGTCTACTTAACCATAGTACTAAGTGACACATCCAGTCTCCTCTTAAATACCTCCAGGGATGGTAACTACATTACTTCCCTGGACAGCCCATTCCAATGTCCAATCACTGTCTCTGGAAAGAGCTTCTTCCTAATGTCTAACCTAAACCTCCCCTGGTGTAGCTTAAGACTGTTCCCTCTTGTCCAACTGTTGGTTGCCTGAGAGAAGAGACCGACACTCATCTGGCTACATCAAGTAGTTGTAGAGAGTGATACAGTCTCCCCTGAGCCTCTTCCAGACTAATAAACCTCAGCTCACTCAGGCACTCTTCATAGGGTTTGTGCTCCAGTCCCTTCACCATTCTTGTGATCCTTTTTTGGATATGGGCCAGCACTTCAACATCCCTCCTAAATTGAGGGGCACAGTACTCAAGGTGCAGCTTAACCATTGCTGAGTACAGGGGAAGGATCACTTCCCTGATCCTGCTGGCCACACTGTTCTTGATATAGACCAAAATGCAATTAGCCTTCTTGGCCACTTAGGTGTTTTTGTAATTTTCTTACACACACAGCACATATTATTTTCTTTAATGTGAAGAAACATTTTGGGAAAACATGCTGCTCACAAATTTTCTGAAATAAAAGTGTCCTACCTCACAAAATAAATGTAGTTCACATCACCTTACAGTCCTATGTCTATGTAGTTTCTTACCTTTTTCTCATACTGTTACTAAAATCAAGTACATTCAGCTCTTGTTCATGTAGATAGACCTTTGAAATCTGTTCAACTGTGAACAGTTTGGGTAACTTCAGTGTTAATTCTGATGTTATTCAACACAGTCCAAACACTATAGAGTAACTACAATTGTATATATTTATCTGTGGACTATGGGACTTAATGGAGGGAGAGTTGCATTCCTCTTGCTCTGAGCAATATATGTTATTGGACTAATAAATTAGAAATATAAAACTACATAAATAAATACTTTCTGAGTTTTTGTTCTCCAGATTAGGAGACTGAAGACCAGTTCCTGTTGTACTGACTGTTCTATGCTTGGAAAATATGTTGGATTTTGGAATTATCCCTCATAAACAGAGATAGCATGATTCTGTGTGAGTAGAGAAGGTACATGCTTTTTACCAAAAAGTGCAATGGAACAATAAAATAATGGATGCAGATAGTAGCTCTTTACTGTGTACAAGTCATAGCATGAGTAATTAAAATCAAACTTTGTGAAAGGATTTATATGATTATATCTCACATAAAATGATCCCACATATGCCAGTAACCCAAAATTTAGGTTCTTAAACATCTGTTAAACAGTCACATAATTTTGAAGATACATAGATTTCCTAGTCTTCACCAGGAAATCCTCAAGATCTCTTAACAATCCTTAACTATATATATATATATATATATATTTACTTTCCTACATCTTTCATATTTTAGTTCAATGGCTAGAGGCCTCAGCCCAGGATTTCAGTGTCCAAGATTCAGATCTCTGTGAGAGGTATTTCACGTATGACTGCTCACTCTTTCTCTGAAACTGTTTCATCTTGTAAGAAGCAATTAATGGCATGAAAATATAAGTCTGATACTTGTGTCTGTTTTTCATGGCAGTTACCTGCTAGGGCGAGATGACAGTTTTAGTAACAGGTCCAGTGAGTATATTATTACCCATAATACAGCACATAAATGCCCAGAGATCCTCAGACAAAACATAAAAATTAATAATATTCTGTTCTAATTAAAGTTTAAACAAATATCTCCAGAAGAGCTAGTATTAAAAGTTAATAAATATGAGAGGTTTTATAAGACACTTTTAAAACCCAGGAAGGAGGGAGAAATAAGAACTATTAGTGTATTAGGAGAACAGTAGCTGAGATTTTAAGAAAGAATTTTAGATCTCCACAAAACTATATAAAAATGCTTAAATGATGGATTGAAGATCACAGTAAGAGATATCATAAGTTCTGGAGAGAATACTGGTTACTTCATAATTTGTACACACATAAATATGATACAGACATATTTCTCTCTATCGTGGCCTTCAAATATTTATAGACCTGTCATAACCCGATTTAGTAATCAGTTATTCAATCAGAAGATTATTTTTTTTAATCTATCTTTGTAAATCATTCCTTACAACACTGATTTTCTTATTGCTCTCTGCACTCTTTACAGTTTATCGGATTGTTTCCAGGAACCCAAACTGCTACATTTCCAGTTCTATATGTTAAAGGAATCACTGAAGCAATAGGAGGTGGAATGATGTGCTCCAGAGACAGGGTAACTGAGGTTTTTGTTAATATATCCCTTGTGGGAGACTAGAGTGAAATGACACTGAATGGCTGGATTTTTTGTATGAATGGCAGATTTATTTTAGAACAATTTGTTTGCAATGGAAAGGTGGTGAGCAGCTACTTTGGTTATTATTATCTATAGTATCTATTATCTAAGTCTGAAAATATATAGCAATCACTTAAGAAAATATATAAGAAAAAGAAAGAAAAAGAGAGAGTAAGATAAGATAGTGAAGAGGAAAGGTATCATCACCTCTGAATCTAGAGATGAGACTTGATTGTTGCAATTTTGATATCCACTAGTTGAAGTGATGGTCACAGTCTTGATCCATTGGGGTGGGGGAAGCCCATGGAACAAAGAGTTCAACCGGTTAACATACATTCAGGTTCAGGTGGGAATGTGAAGGTATTTCCCCTGAGGTGGAGGAGTTTTAACACTGTGGCTTATGTGTAGTCCTCTGGTGGAAGGCCTCTGAAATGAGTCTAGGAGTGCTTCAGTGGTTTTTGGTCACAGATGCTGTCTCATAATTATCAATATGTAACTGCCTTGAATGAAATTACAGATGTAAAAACTAGAGATTACAAAGATGAGCTCACTTGAAACAAAATTTAAGGAAGAATGGAAATGAAGGAAAAAAATTAAGTAAATCAAGTTTGTTGCATACATGTTATAAGAAAAAACTACAAAGGGGGTGTGGTGGTTTTAACACTAGGGAGTACAATCAGGATGAGAGATGTAATAGAAGCAACAACAGCAAACACAGGTTTATTTTCTATAGGGCTCTATAGCACTATAGAATCCCACTAGGCACTAAACAGATAGCAACAGCAACCTGACAATATTCGCAATAACAAAAAAAAAGACAAAAATAAGATGACAAACTGCTCCTCCAAGCAGGCTGGTAGGCTGAGGAGTAGAGGAAGGAAGGGAAAAGCCACCTCGGTATCTCCCGGGCCTTAGAGCCTCTGAAAGACAGAACAGGAGAAGCACCACCACCCCTCCCCCAACAGGGGCAACGGAGGGACAGATACCACTACCGTTGCAGCTGGGTGATGTTCTGCCATCACTGTTGGAGCTCTGGTGACACCACACTGCTGTCCATGCTGAGGGACATGGGGGAAAGCGAGCCACGTAGTCAGAGAAATGAGAGGAAGGGAGACATGCTTCTCTCAGCTCCGAAGCAAGCTAAAAGAGGTAGGACTTCTGTGTTCCATGGCTTTTATAGACTCTCTGATCCTGTGTTATTTCAGGGTCCTCTTTCTGGCCGTGCTGTCCTCTCACTGGGTGGTTGTGCTCAGCACTTCCCCTTCCAAGATTCCAGCATTCTGAACAAGATGATGCTTCCACCAACAATGCGATGTGCGGCAGGCCTGGGGCCCAGAGGCCACCATTATTGCTGCCTGCAGAGCACTTGCAGGGCCAGCAGCACAACCCCATGGGCCAGCTGGAGAGGCTGCCAAGGGCCACGGGAGGGGCTGCCATCACTGGGTGCCCGCTGTCAGCACACTGCCAGCATGGAAGAACCCACCACTGCCTCAGGGACACCCGGGAGGAACCCCTGGGTGCCAGTGGGGCTGCAGGAGCAGCCTGTGGGGACAGCTGCAACTGCATGCCTCCCCAGAAGCATGAGGACTGGCAGCGCCAACCGCCCTGCTGTGCGGGTGCTGGCTGTCCCTCCCACATGCACCCTCAGCAGCCACGGCAGTAGTGCGGGGTGGGAGGACACCGGCCGCCGGCCCGGGACTCGCTTCTGCACCGCTGCCCAGTAACGGCGCGGAACAGGCACCGACAGTGTGGGCATAACACCCAAGCTCCGTGGCACAAAGATGGGGAAAAACTGGTCGCCTTCTCCACATGGGGCTGGGAAGGGCTACTCCGCCCAGCGTGGGGAGAAGAACCCCACACTGGGGGATGAGCCTGGCTACGTGCTGCTTCATCATATGGGGCCAGGATTGGCTACCCCCCCACCCCACCCTGGCGCAGACACTCAAGCCGGAACTAGGCACGCCACCCCCACTCAGGGACGGGGGGTCCATGGATTGGCCATTTCGCTTCACTTCGTGCTGCCGGGAATGAGCCCAGCTTCGCTATGGAGGAAGTGGGGATCGCAGCAGCGGCGCTGCATGGTGCATTCTGGATTTCCGCACCAGCCACGGTATGTTGAGGGAGAACGGCTCTGCAAAGTGCTGGGGTGCGCTGGGCAGCACAAGATCCGCAGACTATTGCGTTCTCAGTCCTGGCGCACCGACAGCACAGGGCTTCACACTGTGCCGCTGCATTCCCTGGTCCTTGCAAGGATGTGGAGAGTGAGTGGGGTAAGCCTCGCTGCTCTGCAGACATCGGGACTTCAGCTTCCTTTCATGCTTCTTAAAAAACCCGTGGTTTTACCATTTGAACAAGCAAACACCCCAAACATCCCCCCTCCCTCCAGAAAACTCCGATATTAACCCATAACAGGAAGGAAGCAAAATTAGCAATGAGCAGAAAGTTGTTGAACTATGAAATAAAATCTGAGGGACTCCCCTCAGTCTATCACACTGGCTGTGCCAGATGGGTTTGGAAACTGTGTATAATTCTGACCATGTATTCTTTCTTAATTCCTTTCTCTCCATATGGAGGTCATCATACTGTGTGTGTTTGAGTATTCTTATAGGAAAAAAACCACCAAAACATTACAATCAGTTTGGAAGACTTTTTACTTGTTTTGTAAATTATCTGTTTATTTTAAAGAGGTTATGAACTCTATGTAACATGGGAAAAAAAATACACCAAACTCAAAACTAACACTATCTTTTCCCAAAACCTGACTAGAAATGGACCCAGTTGTTAGAATTAAAAAGTAGAAATAAATAAAAGAACATTGAAGAAATAAATAGAAGAAAAATACCATTTTATGGGAATATAATTAAAGAATCACAGAAAAATATTTTCAGACTAAACCTGACAAAACTCCAAAACTTGAGACAACAAAACTTTAGTGACCTGAAAAAGGTAGTCTATGCCCACTCTTTTGTGGAGAGAAAAGATATAGATGTTTATTATCTTCACAAGAGAATAATTTCATAGGTGTAATCTGTTTTCACAGTATATCATGAATCCAGAGTATGAGCTAGTGTCCAAGATTCAAGGAAAAACACAGGACCGGA
Organism: Serilophus lunatus; assembly: GCA_013399895.1. Lineage (NCBI taxonomy): Eukaryota > Metazoa > Chordata > Aves > Passeriformes > Eurylaimidae > Serilophus > Serilophus lunatus. Next base: position 41,905 of record VXBA01001215.1, read on the forward strand.
GTTAGTATTGCCAACTGGCTCATTAGTATTGCTACTATGCATTGCTCACTTGTAGCAAGTTGAGTCCAAACCAAGGTAACTGTGAAGACATTTCGTCTGTTGTTAAACTAACTTTGTGGATCAGATGGATTTCATGCCTTCTGGTATATAAGCTGTTCTGGGTACATGAAGACCGCACCAAATTCCAGCTGAACATTTTTGCAGCAGAACTCTTACACACTCCTTATTCTACTTTATGCATGAGGTCTTTGGGAAGCCTGTATTAGATCAAATACAATGTATACTGAAAACTGATCTAAGTACAGTATCATGCTTGCCCTCTATAAGCCATCAAAGAACCCAAAGAATTGGCAAATACATTCAAAGGGTTTTGCAAAGACTTGTACCCAAAGCAGTGAACCACAAATTAATACGCTAATTAGGACATAATCAATATTACTGTCTTGAGCCCTACTGAATGAATACATCAGTAAACAAGTGTCACATAACACTGTAGCAATATAGCTAAATTCAACAGTCAAGCATTTTACATAAATATGTCAGAAATCTTCCCACCAAAAGGGACTAAGAAAGTTATGTGTAGTTATCGGGGTCACTAATTATTGGGGTAATTAATTATCAGTGAAATTAATTATCCATCAGCCATGGATGAATGAGATTGCACACACACAAATAGAATTAGAAATTCCATGTGCTCACCTTCTCTGTCTCCTTCTTTTCCTAGCCCCTACTCTGTGGCCACTTTTATTATGCTCTTTGTAAAACAGGTCTTGCTGTTGCTACATAGCTGATTAGAACTCTCATAACTTTGCAACTCCATGTTTTGATTTCATATGCACATTTTCTCATGCAATCATCCACCACCTTATCACGCATACCACCATCCATGCCTGCTCACACCCTCTTTCAAAACACGGACTTCAAGGCCAAAGGCCTTTTTCTGTCCTCACCAGCTGGGCAGCTGGTGCAATCAATTTAACTTGTTCCTACATATAGTAGTTGCATGCATGAAAATAGAAAAAAAAAATAAAACGAAACAAAACAAAACATGAAAATAGAGAGAAAGGTAAGAAAATCTGTAAAATTTATTACAGACAAGATGATCACAAATGACTGCAAATATGCAGACAACCCTACTGAATACATTATATTTCACTGGTGAAACTATGTGCAAAGACAATGTGAAAATATAAGGAAAAAACAAATATAGACATGAAATGTTGAGGAAATAAAGAATTCAGTGTTGGTTTAAAGTTCAAAATTTACTGACTAGTAATTTTTCTAAACACTTGCATTCCAGTTATCTTAATTTATTCTCTCTTGGTAATTTTATTTTTCTATTATTTTCTTTAATATTACTTAAGGTCCATATTTCAGCTTGCTTGGAAACACCCTAATAATCTTCAATAGAATCATTTGATGAGGTCAGAACATACAGTTTATTGTGCTTTTCCAGATGTCAATGATCTATGCTATCTGGCTACATTTTTTTTCCCCTCTAATATTGATTTGTTTCTTATTTCTCAGAATATTCTGAGTTGGAAGTGACACACAAGGATCAAGTCCAGCTCTCAACTGAATGGCCCCTACAGGGATCAAACCCACAACCTTAGTGTTACTAGTGCTGTGCGCTAGCCAACTGAGGTAATCTCAGGGGAGATGTTGTCTGTTTATTTACATGCTGCAGCACTCCTTGCAGAAAGAGTATTACTTATAAACAAATAATTGTTTTCATGGCATGGGTTCTACATTAAAAACTGCCTCAAAAATAAAAAAATATGTAGCATTAGAAATAAATCTGCCTGTTGACATAGGCATATAGGTATGAGGTTGAATTAACTTCTCAGTGAATTGGGTAGTTCCTGTTTATATAAACAGAAGATATGTCTCACCTCTTAGAGACTCTCCAAGGATGTTGAATTCTTAGTAAAGCTCAGCTGACTCTATACTCATTGGACTGGCGCTGGATTATTTTCAACAGAAAAAATACATTAATAGAATAAATTTAGAGGGCTCATAGTAACCATCAGGAAAACTTAATAGATAATTTAATTACCAATATATATGTCAGCCTTCCTCTGCATTTAGTGAAGTCAGTTGTTACAGAGAGGCATTCAGAGCATTTAAAATTAAACTCTTGAACAGCCCTTGAATGAGCTGCTTCTTCTCTCCAATAATTGAGAAGTCTATGGAGGCCAGTTGTACAAGAAAAAAATCAGTCTTGCGTGCACACACAATGCACTTTCCCAAGTAATTTGAAAATTAGGCAAACATCTAGCAAGAATTTGTAATGGTAAATGGAAATGGGAAAAAAAGCTATGCAGTTATGATCATCACCAGCACACTGGTTCTATCTCAGTTTCCTAAAAATCAATGGAAATTAGTCTTTTCCAGTCATTTTTCCCTCTTCCTTTATTCTTGTTCCTTTGGTCATTACATTACTTAAGAAAGTCATTTGCTTTCCTCCTAAATAGAACCTGAACCAGGGTCTCCCAAGAAAAACTATGTCAAATAAAATAGTATGACCTTAATGATGCACATATTGTGAGCTCATATGAATAAAAGATAAATTATGATTAGAAATAAATTAGCTCAGCATAAGTTAAATTTTAAAAAAATCAAACTGTGCATTAGAATTATTGGAGTTTTACTGCTGCCTGATAAATTTATTATATAATAGATCTCCCAGAACAAAAACCTTGCATGTTCCTCTGTCCCAGATCTCTGGAATACTAACCATCTGAATGAGGAAAGTTTTCCCTTGTGTTGCTTATTTTCTTGCTGTTTGAGAAATGAGTAAGCTAGAGAAAGAAAAAAATGTACTTAGAGAAATGTGGATTATATTCTGTATGGTTTCATCAAGAATGAATGTATTAACAGCATAAATACATTCAGACAATTAGACATTTCTCCTTGTTTAACAGCAATAGATTTACATAACCTCTGGTACCTCTGAGGGACGAGGAAATCACAGGGAAGTAATGATTTCCTTTATTTGCATCTAATTGTAGTATAGTAAACTGTATTAAAATAATTTTTAAACTGATATTTTAAAATTTATTTTATAAAATGTGTTTATTTGATGTGAGAACTTTTTTGGATAATTATTCATTATTGATGAAGATCAAAATAAGTCTTCAAGCAAGGTCATGTATAATTTACAACTACATATGTTTCAGCAGCTGCCAGTATTATGCTACTATACATGTTTTATATTTGCAACATTCTCCTTTATGTCAGAAAAGACATCTATTTCTCTCTGAGGCAATCTTTTCCCCTCCAATTTTTACAGTTAGTATAAAAGAAAAGATCTTAATTTGCTCAGGAAATCAGATGAATCACATGAAGTCATTTTACGTGACAATATTTTATGCAGAAAAATAGCTGATTCAGGTTTCAAATTGTGAAGCAGAAGTGATATAAACCTTCTCAGCTTTATGTGCTGAGAACAAAATGCATTTAAAATGTTTTCCTTCTAAACTAAATTCTAACCCCAAGAACAACATAAAGATGTCTAAATTAATATGGACTGTGCAATCAAAAAAATAAGAAAGTATAACTACAAAAGATGAATGTACTTATTTGCCTTGTTGCTTTGTGCAATAGTTGCCATGCAAACTGTTATGGTAATGAAAATTACCAACAACGTTTTAAGACTTTTTTTCCCCCACAGAAAAAAATATGTGCCATTCTCAAACTATGACAACATTCTATGTGATAAATTAATATGCTATTTATAAATGGAAACAAGACAAATTCATATATTAAAGATACATAGTTTAGAAAGAGAGACTTTCTGAGAATATGGAACAATTTTTAATTCTTCTTGTGAATAATTCTGAGAAATTATGGCTATATAACTATTTTTCTACACTCAGGATGTCCTAGTACTACTTTTCCTGATTACAATAATATTTTAAATCTTAATAATTCAGTATACTGTTGAACAATTTTAATTGGAAGTGTGGAATATAGCCTAAAGCTGAATTAATTATGCTTTTTATATATGCATACAAGGATATGTCCGTATAGGTATGTAGTTAAAAGAGTATGAAAGTTGAAAAATGAATCATTAAGATGTCTACAAAATGTGAGAATAAAGGCTACACCTGAAATATAATTCAGCCCTCAGACAGATAAACATCATATAATGTGGCATAATAATACCGTTAGAAGCTATTTTTTGCTATAGGACAGACAACATTTATTTCTGTTTTTCCTTACTTTTTGGTTGCTTTGTAACTGTAATATTCACCAATGATCATTCTGTGCACAAAAAAGGGAAAAATCATAGCACAGGAAAATAGTAGTGCTATCCTGAAGTCATTGATAGGCTCAACATCCTTACAAGAATTTCAGTTTGTTTATCATATTGTATTGGTTTCTCTGTGGCCAGGTTTTGGTAGCAGTGGTGGGGCTGAAGGGGAGGCTTCTTCGAGAAGCTGCTGGAAGTTTCCCCATGTCCAGCAGAGCCAATGACAGCCGGCTCCAGGCTGGGCCCGCTGCTGACCAAGGCCAGGCCAATCAGCAGTTGAAGGAACACCTCTGTGATAACATTCTTAAGAAGGAAAGAAAAAAAAGTTAATTTAGAAGATGGTTGCCAGAGAGGAGCAGGGTGAGAGCCTGTGAGCAACAACGCAGACACCAAGGTCAGTGCAGAAGGAGGGGGAGGAGATGCTCCTGGCGCCAA
>VXBA01001215.1:46602-130000 GCA_013399895.1 Serilophus lunatus
AGCTGAGATCCAGCTGCAGCCCCTGGAGAAGACCATGGTGAAGCAGCTGTGCCCCTGCAGCCCATGGAGGACCACAGGAGTGCAGAGATCCACCTGGAACCCATGGAGGAGCCCACACTGGAGCAGGTGGATGTCAGGGGAAGCCGGTAGCCCATGGGAGGCCCATATTGGAGTGGGGTCCTGACAGGGGACTGTAGCCCGTGGGGAGAGGAGCTCACGCTGGAGCAGGATTCTCTGGGTAGGACTCGTGGCCTGTGGGGCCCACGCTGGAGCAGCTGCACCTGAAGGACTGACCCTGTGGAATGTGACCCATGTGGCAGCAGTGTCTGAAGGACTGCTGCCCATGGGATGGACTCTCACTGGAGCAGTTTGTGAGAGGAACGGTGTGCTGTGAGAGAGACCCACACTTCAGCAGCTTGTGAAGAGCTGTCTCCCGTGGGATGGGACCCCATGGAATGTGGTTGGAAGGACTCTTCTCCCCAAGCAACGGCTGAAAACAGCAGCAGACCATAACAACTTCCTCCTCCACCTCGCCTTTTCCCTGGTCCGCTATGGGAGAGGAGATTGGACGTAAGAAGGAGGAGGTGGAGGGGAAAAGGTGTCTCTTATTGTCTCTCACTCTTAAGCTCTGATCTTGTTAGTAATAAATTTAACTATTATTCCTACATAGAGTCTGTTTTGCCTGTGACAGTGATTAGCAAAGAATCTGTTATCGTCCTTATCTCAACTAATGAAACTTCTCATCATATTCTTTCTCCTCTATTGCTGGGTGAGAGGCAGTGAGAGAGTGACCATGGTGGGCTCCTGGCATCCAGCACAGGTTAAACCACTACACATATGAACTAATTGAGTAAAAAATAGCACTAAAGTGGCTGTTAACTTCTCTTTTAGCCTAGCTTTACAGAAGAATGGAGACATTCAGAGTTGTAAGTCAGTACCACAGATATTTTTTTTTTTTTAATTAAAAACAAACACTGAATTCAGGAAGAATGTTTTTCTCCTGAAAGTCTGGAGAGAAGTTTGATTATAGACTGGTACACTCATTATTATTGTCATCTATTTTTCTTCTTTCTATTCTCAGTGTTTACTCCTGTAGTTTTTCTCAATTGCGAATCCCATAATCCCGTGTCTGGTCCTTTTGCTTCCTGTGTTCTATTCTATATTTATTATCTTCTGCCATTACCTGATTTGGTACCTGCATGTCTTCTTCATTGCTGTACTTGGCCATCCTCTTCCACAGGCAACTCCTCTCTCTACCAAACTGTTAATATCCCTCTCTGGTCTTTTTTTTCTGCTTTTCCCTGCCCCACGGGCCTACACATCTCCTCTGATTTAGAGTTGTCCTCCCATTCATATTCATAAATTTGTATTAATTAATGAGGTATATTTTTAATTAATCTATTTTTCAGTTATCTAGGTGTCTTGGGTTAGCTGAGGCTGAGAAAACCTTGTCTGTTTTGATTTGGGTTTAAATAAAGAGATTTCTTTCAACACCCCCACCCCCCCCCACCCCCCGCTCCCTTTTGGCTCTCATGTTTTCTTGTTTCTTCTTGGGGAGGGGGTGGGAGGGGCCAGAGGCGGAGCTGAGATGCAGATGGGGGCGGAATGGCACCGAACAGACCAATGGGGCTCAGCAGAGAGCAAGATTGCCTTTTTTGGAGTGGACTGGAGGAGTCACACAGGGCAGAGATTTGGAAGAATATTTAAGGAGACGACTCACTCGCCTCTCCCTTCTTCTGGCCTGGGACCTTGCCGAGAGAAGCAGCGCTGCCAGCCTCTGTGCTTTTCTGCCATCTTGGAGTCACCACATGCCTGACTGTGCTACTGCTCTTTCCTCCCCCCCACGGCCATCAGCACCTCCTGCCACCTCCCTTCAGATTAACTGAACTTTTTCGGACATTGAAACGAGGAATAAGGGGGTTTTTTTGTTGTTTGTTCACTTGTGGAACTGGTGTGGGTGGGGGTGTTGGTGGATGGTTTTTTGGGTTTTGGGGAGGTGGTTATTGGGCTTTCTTCAGAGGGGGGCTTTTTGGTATTTTAATATTTTTAAGTTAATTCTTTTTTCTTACCTCATAATAAATTCTTATTTTCTTTACTACCTCTGTATCCACGAATTATTAATCAATATTTTGTCCATCAAAAAGAAAATTCTACTGAAACTGGGTTAAGAATTGGCTGGATGGCTGAGCTCAGAGGGTGGTGGTGAATGGTGTCATGTCCAGTTAGAGGACGGTCACCAGCAGAGTCCCCCAGGGTTGAGTGTTGGGGCCAGTTTTGTTCAATATCTTTATTACTAACCTGAACAAGGGGATGGAATTCACCATTAGTAAGTTTGGAATGAATGTTGGTCTGTTAGAGGGTGGGAGGGCTCTGCAGAGAGACCTTGACAAGCTGGATAGATGGGCTGCATCCAATAGCATGAGCTTTAATAAATCTAAATGCTGGGTTTAACACTTTGGCCACAATAACCCCATGCAGAATTATAGGCTGGGGACGGTGTGGCTGGACAACGGCCAGGTGGAGAGGGACTTAGGAGTGCTGGTTGATAGGAAACTGAATATAAGCCAGCAGTGTGCCCAGGTGGCCAAGAAGGCCAATGGCATCCTGGCCTGCATCAGGAATAGTGTTGCCAGTAGGACTAGGGAAGTTATTCTTCCTTTGTACTTGGCACTGGTTAGGCCACAGCTCAGGTACTGTGTCCAGTTCTGGGCCCCTCAGTTTAAGGAAGATGTTGAGTTGCTGNTTATATAATGGATTGGTGTTGGATAGGTTGTTAAGTTAGGTAAAAGGTTGGACTTAATGATCTTTGCGGTCTTTTCCAACCTTGTTAATTCAGTGTGTGTAATTCTATGTGTGTAAATGAATGGTAAATATTTTGAATCCAAATTCAGGATATACATCAATCTTTGACTTTAACTTATTGGTTTGTCTTAAAAAGCAATAAGTATGATTGTACTTCAAATATATAGAACAAGATCTTTTCCTCACATTCCATTCTAAAAAAAAAAAAAAAAGTAGCACTTACTACTTTCGTACTGCAGCACCCCTTGAAGAAAAAAATATTACTTATCAACAAGTACTTCTCTCTTAGAGACTCTCCAAGAAAATTAAATTCTTAGTAAAGTTCTGCACCATTTTCACACCATGTTGCTGTTTTCTAGCTTCATAAGTACCAGGCCAAAGGGATTGACCACTTCCCTTGATACACAGGAAGTGTATAACATCTTTAGAAAAGTGGCCCAATATGTAGTTGGCTGTCATCCCTGCAAGTGCACAATGCATTTTTACAGAGTTCACGGGGTTCTGCTTCAGTTACGCTAAAATTTTATATAATTATCTCAATTTATTCTTTTTTGTGTTTACAATTTTGAAAATGTTTCTTTCAAGAGCTTTGGCCAATTTTTCCATGTATATGACTATAAAAATATTTTCACTCTTTAAATATTATGTATAGAACAAGTCAACACTTTCTTTTTTGTTGTTTTATTTATTTTTAGATTGACAAATAGTATATGCTGTTTCCAATTATTTTTGGCAAAACTTGTAGTTTCAGCTACAAGAATTAGGGATTATGGAACATACAAGTGTTGAAGTGTGCTGAAGACAGCATTCTCATGTTGGTATCTATATGGAACCGGTTATAGGTTCACCTTTTTTTTATTATTTTTGACAGATACTGCTGTACTGCAGACATCACAGCAGCCTCTCAGGCTTTAGTCTCAGCAGGCAGCTCAGCTCCACACAGCTTCTCACTCACTCCTCTGCAGTCAAATGAGTGAGAGAATTGAGAGGATATAAGTGGCAAAAATTGGGGGTTGAGATAAAGACATTTTAATAGGGAAAGCAAAACCTGTGCACAGAAGCAAAGCAAAGCAATGAATTCATTCACCACTTCCCATGGGCAGGCAGGTGTGTTCAGCCACCTCCAGGAAAGAAAGGCTCCATCAGGCATAACAGTGACTACGGAAGACAAATGTCATCACTCCAAATATCCCCCCCTCTCCTTCTTCTTCCCCCAGCTTTCTATGCTGAGCATGATGCCATATGTTATAAGATAACCTTTTGATTAGCTGGGATCAGCTGTCCCAGCTATGTCCTCTCCCAGAGTCTTGTACACTCCCAGCCCCCTGTAGGGGTTTTAAAGGGGAGGGGGGTACAAGGAGTGCTGGGGGTTTCTTAGAGGGAGGGGGAGGGAAGGGATTCCCCTGTTTTTGGTGTAAAACCCCTGGGGTTTTTTCAGTTTTTTCTCCCCTCGCTTCCTTCCCCAACTCACCGCTGCTTTTCCCCGGGGCCGGTTCCGGGAGTGTGCAGGGCCGACTCCTGGGAGCCCGCAGTGCCCGTGCAGGGTTGTGGTGCGGGCTTTCCCCCCCCACCCAGTCTTGTACACTCCCAGCCCCCTGTAGGGGTTTTAAAGGGGAGGGGGGTACAAGGAGTGCTGGGGGTTTCTTAGAGGGAGGGGGAGGGAAGGGATTCCCCTGTTTTTGGTGTAAAACCCCTGGGGTTTTTTCAGTTTTTTCTCCCCTCGCTTCCTTCCCCAACTCACCGCTGCTTTTCCCCGGGGCCGGTTCCGGGAGTGTGCAGGGCCGACTCCTGGGAGCCCGCAGTGCCCGTGCAGGGTTGTGGTGCGGGCTTTCCCCCCCCACCCCTTGCGGCACCTGCAGGCGGCAGGTGTGGGGGGTGAGCTCGGTGCGCGGCCCCAGCCTGGCTGTGCGGGTGGCGGCAGGGGCGCAGCAGGTCCCTCCTGGCGCGGGGTGGCCCCACACCACCGCAGGGGCGCTCCGGTGGAGGCGCCAGTCCCACGCTGCTGTGAGGAAAAGCTGGCAAGAAGCCCATTGTGCCAGTGGCCCCAGGAACAGCCCCCGCACGGCAGGAGGGGCGTGTGGTCGCTGCCCAGGCAGCTCCTGTGGACCCGGTCGGCCCCAGACGCCCCTTTTGTGGGTTCCTGTGGTCGGCGGGCGCTCTGGGAAGCGGCAGCTATCCCGCAGCTGGCAAAAGATGGCGCCGGGAGGCTGTGGGCTCACAGATTTTGGCGGGAACTGCCATTTTGTTGGAGCCGGGAACCTCAAAAGGGGAGGTGGAGCCCAGACTGCTGGCCAATCTGAAGCGGTGAAACCAGGAAGAGGACTGTGAGATTCATGTGGGACTTGGAGAGCTTAAAAGCCCGAAACAACGGAGGTTCACTCTCTTTGGCTTCCTGCAAAGCTGGAGAGCAGCAGCACGGCTCCCCTTCTCCAACTCCCAGGCCTCGTGGCTTGACTCCGCCCATCCCCCATCGGCATCAGAGCCAATCCAACACAACTGCAGGTTGAGAGCTTCCCCGAATAACATCCCGGGTTGTGGGGAGAACTTTTCACTGTGTTGTGTTTTTCAGAGACTTCAAGGGCTGGGAGTTGGCTACCATCAGAGAGAGGGAGAGAGAGAAGAAGGGAGTGGCTCTCCCTTCCCACTGCTTCTCTTTGGCCAGCTTGGCTGGCCTTTGAAAGCAGTTCCCTTATTCCATTTTTTTTCTTTCTTTTTTCCCTTTCATGTGTTTTTTGTCAGGTGCTTTTCTATGTTAAGTTTGGAGTTCCCTTAAACTGTTGTCTCTCTTTTGGTTGAGCTCCAGACAAATAAAGTGTTTCTCTGTTGTTAATTCTGTTCATTCTTCTCATCACTATTAAGAGTGCCCCCTAGTTAATATAGTGGTGCTAAACCACCACACCCCCTCACTGGTAGAGTGGGGTGAGGAGCAGGAGACGCGTTGAGGCTGTGTAAACACAGCTCAGCAGTAACTAAAACTCTTCCATGTGTTATCAATACTGTTTTGCTCACAAATCAAAAAACCAGTACTATACAGATTGCTATGAAGAAAATAAACTCCATCCCAGTTAAAACCAGTACAGAAACACAAAATGTCATCCAGAGAAGGGATGGGTAAAAGTTGCCTTTTATATTATTGTCATTAATAAATATCTTTTTTTTCCTGGTTTTATTTCAGTAAGTTTTTATCTATAATAGATGAGAAATTAATTGGCAGACAAAATTATGAGATTATATCAGAGCACTAAATATTTTGAGTCTCCCTCAGCCTACAGAATAAATGTCTGAACCTCTTTTAGAATAAAAATAAAAATGTAGGGAAGATTCTGCCTAGCTCAGTAACAGATGCTGTTATTGATTCTGATCCAGTTGTTGGCAGTGTCTTCCCTCCCCACTGTTACCATAAGAAGAGAAAAAAAGTTTAATTTAGCTCTTAACCTTCAGCCCCTCTGAGGAATGTGTCATCATCTCCATGTGTTACGCCAATTGATTTCATATGCATTATTTTGCTTTCATCCCTGAAGTGGTTTTTCCATGTTTAAAGCAATTAAAGCAAATAGAAAGTAGAATTGCAGAAATCTGAATTGAAACTTTAACATCAGGGAATAGGTAATTATATGCCCTGAGGCAGGATCCAATAAGAACAGAAGTACTTGAAGTGGGACTTAAGTGACATTTATTTGTGTATCTCAAACTTCAGTTTTCTATTTTCCTCTTCAACAGCTGTCTGTTTATTATAATTTGACCTTTGAGGAGTTTTAACAGGCTTAAGGATCTTAAAGTTATGATCTATATTGAATCTATTAAATAATTATTATTTTACCTGAGTCCTGTGAGGGGCCTTGCTAAGATCTCTGTAAAATACAGGGAAAATTATCACTTAAAAAATACATATATTTATGTATATATGGCATATGTGGTGATCAGAGTTCACAGAGCAAAGTGAAATTCTGAATACAGTTCTTTCCTCTGTTGCTGGAAGGTTAACTCACCAGACTGGAGGCAGTTCACAGGACTTAGAAGTACTTCCATCTATTTTGCTGAGACTAGGGCATTGCATCAAGTTTTATAAGTCCCCAAAAGATGCAGGAAGAGTATTTTTTTCTTATCTATTTGTCAGGGAATTGTTACGTTTTAAGAAATCCTGGTTTGCAGTCCCCTAGGCCTTTTTATATATATACATGTCATATTAGACTAAAAGTGTCAGGAATAGGTATAAATAATCTATCCCTATTTTCACTCAAAATCTCTCCTTCTCTTTCTGTTCCTGTAATAAATATTCTTTTTGTCATTCAAGAAATTCTTAATCCTTAGCAATCATCCTTGGTGCATTTCCTCATATTTTGTAAGAACTATGATACAGGATGGATGGATGTGTTTAGTGAATTGCAGATGGTTTAGATAGCATTTTAGAGGACACATAGGCATTTTCCCTCAGATGCTGTCTTGTATTGGTCAGATGTGATGTGATCTGGCATCTGATGACTTTATTAGCACAGTACTTTCCTCAGAATAAAAGTCTGAGAATAAAGAGTACAATGACATGAACTTCTTCTTAAATTACATAACTCTTTTTATGCACTGCATATAGAAAACAGTGTGCTTAATTAAACCCACACATTCAAACAAGAACAAGGATTCCTCTGTAGTGTCAAACATCCACAGAATATATGTCTTGGCATCTCACTTCTAGATATTCATATCTTGGATTTGCTTGTTACTCTTTTTTACTGTTTTAAGGCTAACACTTTTCCTCGGTATATGTTAAACAAAATAAAACATAACAAAAAAACAAACCAAGGAACCTGAAAACCAAAGAACCAAACCTGTGTTGTTTATGAAAATAGTAGAGGGAAGGTGTTTTCTCAGAGATACAGGTATCCAAACCTGTACTCATGTGTAAAGGCAAATGCATAAGAACAAAGTAACTAGTTTCTTAGTCTTTTTTTGAGTTCTTAACTATGATGGCAACATTCCTACACTCACACACACAGAAGAAATATTACAACACTAATATACAATTCATTATCTGAACATTAGGAGTCTTCCTGTATTATTTTGATGATGTTCTAAATCTACTGAACAGTCAAGTTTCTCAGAAGTCATGATCTCTTGATATTTAACCAAAACAGCTAATTTTAACCTAACGGAGACTAAAAATTCTTTCTAATTTAAAAGCAATATATTTCTTTGTAAGGATGATGCTTTCCTTTTAAAATATTCTTATTTACTTTACTCTTTACATTCTGAAAGTGTTGCTTCCTCAGTCAATACTTGTGAAAAATAAGTATTGCATTAATATACAAAAATACGATTCCTCTTTAAAATTTTTCATATTATTACAAGTGGAGAGAAGGTTTCAGAGACTGATCCAAATACAGGGAAAAGAAGTGTTAATGAAAAACAATAATAACAATATAATTGAAATATAATTGAAAAACAATTATAACAATCTGCTCAGATTTCTAAATTGTTAATGATAAAGGTTTTGATAATTTATTCTGTTACGTACTCTACGTATAGGAATGAGGCAGGGACTAATGCAGATTTTTTAATGAATGCACATAAAATGTTCAAAATTTTCATGGGATTATAATCAGTTACTGGAGTCAACATACAGAATTATTAAATAACATTGTCAGATAATTTTATTATTTGTGAAGTATGAAGGGGTTTGTGTAATAGTTCCTGACTCTGCCTCCAGTTGAAAACCTCAGAAAAAAAAAATAAATCCAAAAATCAGATCTATGAAACATAACCAGTTTTCTGGAATGCTGTAAATTGCATCTTTTCCGACTAATGGTTTTGTTGGTAGCATCAGTACTGTTCCTGTAAACACTTAGGAACCCTAACAGCAGTATTCCACTGTTAGCATTCACAGAATAAGGCTATATACAGAGAGATTTCAAAAAGTAGTTAAGTGAACAGAGACATTAAAAATATCTTCTTACTACCAATTGCAACAAAGACAGTAGTGTACTTCTTGGTATACTACACTACCGTCCCTGTAGAGATGGTAAGAGTTGCTTTAAAGCTCTCCTACTGCCATCATAACCTGTGACAGCATCAGGCATCAGCTGCACAGTTATTTTATGTGTCAGAATTAAGTTCTATGTGTATTGTTTGCGTATAGTATTACATATTACACATGTGCCAGTGTTTTCCTTCATGTTGTTTTCCCCACCTTCTCTTTCTCCGTCCTGTCTTCTTATACAGTGATTCATGTATCTATGTTGAGAGTCCCTGAGATACACAGAACATTGTAAAATAGTTAAACAAAGTGGATACCTCACTTTAGACATTTACTGGAGACTTAGAAGAGTGATTTGATGTTCACACTGTTCAGAGTGCTGTCTAAAAAGTGCTTTTAGGAAATATCACACAGTAAGCTCTGACAAAACAGCTGGCTTGCTGAATTGAAGCTCTTCACCTGATGCACTTGGAAATGGCATATGCAGAGCTCTGCTTTACATGATTTATATATAATTGTAGGATTGTTTAGGTTGGAAAAGACCTTTAAGATCATCTAGTCCAACTGTTATCCTAAGACTGCCAAGTTCAGCATAAAATCCAAATTAAATCCAAAATTAAATGTTCCTAAGTGCCACATCTATGTAGTTTTTAAATAACTCCGGGAATGATGGCTTGACCAGCTCCCTGGGCAGCCTGTTCCAGTACTTGGTAACCTTTTAGGTGAAGAAGTTTTTCCTAATGCCCAATCTAAATCTCACCTGGTGCAACTTGCAGACATTTCCCTTGTCCTGTCTTATGCAGTATGTACACATATAAAGTTTAAACTTGTTATGCAAATCTTCCAGAGCACTATGTCATGTCAGACAGCCTACTTGCTCTCTTTCTCAGCTACTGAAAAATTTCTTCCTGTGCAGAAATTAATCTACAATCACAGAGAAGAAAAACACGTTGTGATCTGATTTTCTGTTACACCAATGAGTCATTACTGTGACAAACAGGGTAAGATGTGATTCTTACCACACTTCATACTACTCTAAGCATGCATTTTGTCTAATGAGTTTCTAATGACAAATATGTGAACAATGCAAGGAAAACAGATCAGAATTCGGCATCTCTTGTGTTTAGGCTCTCAGAAATCTGTTCAGATGTCACAGTACACAGACAAACATAATTTATTATGGAATTTTCAGAGATGTTTCTAAGTGACTTTCCCTGAAATCAACAGTATCTCAAAGATAAAATAAAATAGCAATAAAAAAAACCCCAACAAAACCAAACAATAATAATTTTTTAAAAGTTATTTTGGTTTTAATTGCATAATTATGATTGTGAAAAAGAAATTACTGCTTTGCCAGAGTTCATTAGAACACGACAGGTTAATTTCTATTTAATTACAGTGAGGGTACTAGCATTTGTTACCTGTAATTTAGGTTTTAAACGTTGTATAATAAAATAGTGATTATTTCATATAAGTTCATTAGTAATAACATATTAGTCATAGATACTGACCTTTGTAAAGCTGTGAAAACAATTCTAATCCCAGTTTTCAAAATAATATTATTAGAATAATATTTAAGTTAATGATGAATACTATCTATTTAATGGTTAGTTTCCATCATTTCATTACTATTAAATGTAAAAAGGAAAAGTTGAAACATATTAAGTATATGAATGCTTACTGAATATTTCAGGAAGATTAATACTATGCATTCATTAAGGCCAGATAAATCTGAGGTTGCTTTTCTTTTTTTTTTTTTTCCTCCAGAAAGAAAATGCTGAGCTAGAAATAAGGCACAGGTCTGAATGTCTTCTATCTCAGCTCTACAAAAAATATAATAATATAAAAATATAGCTATTCTATCAGATAATTTTGTATAAAAGTTCATCTGCTTTGTGAAGAACAAAATGAAAAGCTAACTCTGGAGTTCTAACTTCTTCTTGGTATTCCTACTGTTCCATTCACACATTTTAAGGCAAAACAGAATATAGCATATATATGGACCCTAGAATCATTTGTCTAGTTAATGATTAAATAGTCTAATAATCAACATTGCCTGATTAATTCAGAAAAGTCTCATTTAAATGAATAAAACACGTGAGAGGTTTTTTTCTGGTTTGAGGTTTTCGGTTTTTTTAATTGGTTGGTTGTTGTCATGTCCATCCTCCTCCTATTTCTCTCAACAATTATCAATTCATTTTCCCTGTGGTCATGTTTACAGTCTCTCTGGGTCACTGCAGACAGGGGAGGGGCATAGGACCAGGAGCAGGATTACTCTGAGTTATCACCACTCTGACTTATTTGCTGGGCTCGTGGTAATTGTGTTTTAGTTTGGGTTTTTTTTACCTCATTCTTAGGCACATCTGGATTTAGTTTTCATCACAAAACTGTTCATCTGATCTGGATCCAGTCAGGAGTTCCCTTGTGGTATATGAGGATACACTCCTTTGATGAATCTCTAATACCAACAATATGTGCATTGCAGGAGTTGGTAATGATTACCCCTAAACTCCAGTTCCGGAAATCTGCCTCAGTTACTGAAGTAGGTGGCTTGTTATAGATTTCCCTTAGTGTGTGCAAGAAACATGTATTCATGAATAGTTATAAGATCTGATGGCCCATTACAAGAAGTCAGATTTTTTTATCTTTATATCTGGTTCAGTTCCTGTATTTATTGCATTTATTGAGTAGAAGTAAGCAAGCTTTCCTTTGGTGCTGCGGACAGCAGAAAACAAAACCCAAGTTATTTTCAGACCTTATTACAGTAGAGGAGACAAGTCACACTCACTCCAAACACCACCACCACCACCACCCCCCCAAAAAGAAAAAAAGGTTATAAATAAATAAAAAAACACATACCCACCTATACAGACCACATGTGAGAATGTTCTGGCCTGTATAAATTTTAAACCACCCTGGCAGCTTCTCCTGTCATGAATTCAGCAATTGCAGCAAAATGTTATTCTTTACTTGGCTGTCCATACAGCTACCAAATCAAAGGAAATTCAGGAAAAGAAGTTGTTTATTCATGTATTTATAATATTAAACTAGTAAGGAAAAAATGTATTTTAGTTACTGTCTCCCATTTAATTTAAGTATTATAGATTAGAAATTCAAAAATTTTGGTATTTATATTCTAAGAATATTGGGCTTTGTATTTTGCATTTTGACAAGGACTTTTTGGTTTTTTTCCAATGTCTACAGTACCTTCATAAGAGATTTTTGAGTCCAGAGATATCCCATCACAAATGCAAGTATCATACTTTAAGATTCCATTTTTCATTTTCTATTTTAAAAATATTATATTATTTTTAGTTCTCTGATCATGATCATAAGACAAGAATGCTGAACAGGACCAGAATTTTCCCCCTATTAGAGAAAGGCACACAGGCAACCAAGAAAAAAGGATCTCCCCTAATAAACAAAAACTGAAGAGCAGAAAAACAACAGATAGGAAATGAAGCATCAGCAATGGTCTGAGATTTAGATGAATCCTGAAGACTTTTGTTTGTAAATTGAACAATATGGCATAGATGAAGGGATGTGTCAGCTGCAATTCTGGCTTTCTGACAGGAACGTCACTCAGCATTGTCTGTGCCATTGTCTGTGTACATGTTGACAACCTTGAATGGCACTGGACAACTGATTTAGAAATATATTTATTGACAGCTATAATATGAGATACAAGCTTAGGTCATCCTTGCAAAATATTTTCAGACCAACATCAGAAAAATTTGTTATGCAAAATGCAAACAGTGGTATTTGTCCTTAAATTAATAACCAAGTGATACCCTTGTGTTATTTATTCTGTGGTGCAACTTCTTTATATTCACTGGATACAATTTTGCTCTTTTTTTATTTATGCTTCCTTTCTAGATGCAGAGTGGAGCTCCTTTTTAATTTTCTAATCTCCATGGTATCCCTGGTTCAAATTATCAGCTCAATTTCTGTCACAACAGGTGATTTTCATAACAACTTTTTATTGGTACATGGCTTTACAGTTCCATTTAGCAAATCTTAACAATGTGATTTTTCCATATATCTAGTTTCTGACAAAGACATAGAGTAAGACTATACAGACTGTTGTCTGTAAGCACAGATTATCTAATGATATTGGGCTTCCCGTGGCCAGGTTTTGGTAGGGGAAGGAGGGGGGGATGTAGGGATGGCTTCTTCAAGAAGCTGCTGGACAGTTCCCCCACGTGTGGCAGAGCCGATCCCAGCCAGCTCCAGGATGAACCTGCTGCTGGTCAAGGCCAGGCCAGTCAAGAGTGATAGTAACACTTCTGTGGTAATATACTTAAGAAGGAAGAAAAAAAATAGTAAGTAGATGAAGATGGGAGCCAGAGAAGAGCAGAATAAGAACATGTGAACAATGATGCGGACACCAAGGCCAGTGCAGAGGGAGGGGGAGGAGGTGCTCCAGGCATCAGAGCTGAGGCTCCTCTGCAGCCTGTGTG
This sequence comes from Serilophus lunatus, assembly GCA_013399895.1. NCBI lineage: Eukaryota > Metazoa > Chordata > Aves > Passeriformes > Eurylaimidae > Serilophus > Serilophus lunatus. The sequence continues at coordinate 59,833 of VXBA01001215.1, forward strand.
AAGACCATAATGGAGCAGCTGTGCCCTTGCAGTCCGTGGAGGACGACATGCAGAAACAAACTCTACAACTCACAAAAGAGTTGGAAAGCAGGTATATTTATTCTGGCACCAGGATGCAAGGGGGATATTTCCTCCAAACTTGCATAGCAAATTACATTGCACGTGAGGCTATATACATCTTATCTATACATATTCATTAGTAAGGTATACATATGTATTAACTAATCGAGAGAAGGCTGGTCATATTATAATTGCTCATTAGCATAGGTTCCCTCCCCGTCTCTGCCCAAGTTCCATCCAGTCTTCTCCTCCCTGGGCAGGGGTCTCTGGTGGTCATGGAGATGAAAACTACTCCTTCAGTTTGAACTATTCAACTTCAGTACAAAAAAATGCTGAGTATGCGTTGTCCAAACAACTAAGACGCTGGTCTTGTCTGGCTTATCAGGGTTTGTTAACACAGTTCCTGTAAAACCCATCTCTGGACTCCTTATCACATTTTCTAGGTGACTTATGCATGACAAGGCTCCCTCCTTTTTGCAGCTACAAGGTCGGCATGAGGGGGGCCCGTACACATGGATGTTTTGTTTCCCAGTATCCACTGCATATCAAGGCCCATAGGGGTGCAGAGACTCACCTGCAGCCTGTGGAGAAGCAGGTGGATGCTGGAAGGGGGCTGTGAACCCATGGGAGGCCCGTGTTGGAGCAGAGTCCTGGCAGGAGTTGCAACCCACGGGGAGAGGAGCCCTTGCTGGAGCAGGATTTCCTGGTAGGACTTGTGGCCTGGGGGGGACCTATGCTGGAGCAGCCTATACCTGAAGGACTGCACCCTGTGGAACTATGTGACAACAGTGTGTGAAGAACTGTTGCCCATGAGATGGACTCATGCTGGAGAAGTTCGTGAAGGATTGTCTCTCACTGGAGGAACCCCAGGGGAAGTAGGTGACGGACCCTGAGCAGCAGCAGAAACAACTGACCATAACCCCCATTCCCTGTCTCCCTGCGCCTCTGAAGGGGAGGAGGTAGAACTTGGCAGGAGAGGGGTGAGGGGAAAGGTGTCTTTAAGATTTATTTTGCTTCTCATTCTTAAGCTCTGCTCTTGTAAGTAATAAATTCAATTAATAACCCCACTGTTTTGCTCATGACTGTGATCAGTAAGAGATCTCTTATGGTCCTTATCTCAACTCATGAAATCCTTTGTTATATTTTATCTCCTCTTTATCTCTGCAGGGGGGAGTGAGAGATTGGCTTTAGCGGGTCCCTGGCATCCAGCGAGGGTCAACCCACTACACTAACAAATGCTTACTGAGAAAAGAAAATATTATGATATTACCAGAAACTATAGTAATACAATTGTATTCAAGAGTACTTTCAAGAGACCATGACAGTGTAATGTTTAGGATCTATGTCAATAGTAGTAGTAGTAGTAGTAGTATAATTGCTAAATAGATTTCCTGAAGAGTAGAGTGTCCAGAAATACTTCCAGTCATCATTGAAAAGAAAGAGAACACCACAGATTCCTTCAGAGGCAACCATCAATTTAGTGTTTAATTTGATACCGTATTGTTTCTGTAAACTTTACTTCTGAATGCTTTTACTAAATGGAAAAGTGGGAATGATAGGTTGTGGAAATTTTTTAAAGAAAATAGTTAAGAACTGACAAACAATTTTATATGGTCAATGGTTTTTATTTGCCTTCAGTTTACATTTAAGTGCTGATTTTAGTTTCAATAGAATTCTATCTATTTCACACTGTAATTTTGGTCATGAAAGAAAATTTGGTTACAACTTGCCAATCAGAACTCAAAACAACCTGCCTTCTTCCTTTTTTCCAGAAAAAACCCTTCTAAGTCACGTTTTACTACTATGTGATTTTTTTTTAAGCCTTTGAGATTTATATAAAAATATCTGTGTATATATAAATCTCTCTCTCTATATATATATATGATTATTGGTTCTTAGTTCAATAATCACATGAATCTCAGATGCAAGATTTGAAGGGTTTCTTATGAGAGAGAATATCACTATTTGATCTGTTATGACTATGTGAATGCATCAAATTGGTTTTACTCTGTACCTGTTCAGCTCTGAGAGGTGTCTGTGCCTGTTCAGGAGCTACTGTCCCAGAGACAAAGAAAAGCGTGAGACATTGCCTGCAGTCAGAGACCTGAACAGATAGAGTTCCCCCTCAGGACCCTCGTTTGGGTTTTGCTTTCTAATTTGCAGAGACATACTGTCCAGATAACGCTGGGAAATGTACTCTGCTGCAAGTAATTTATTTTGTTTTACTGTCTCTCTCTAGCAGTCCTATGCTGTCTGAACAGGTCCTCTAGGGTCTCTTCCATATCTTCCCATGCATTTACTGTCAAAGATTTTTTGCTCATCCTGGTTGCCACACTCATTGTCAGTCCACAGCAATAGCTAAGCCAATGTTCCTTATAGTTGTTGAATAACTGTCTGGCATTGCCTAAACAACAAACCTATGAAGCAGACATTTATCAGGAAGCAGCAGAAGCAGAAAACTGGCTTTGTTTTTGAATAGCAAATAAATTTTATAGACTCACAGAATAATCATAAGATAATTTGAGGTTGGAAGGGACTTCCAAAGACCATTTCGTTCCAATGCTCCTGCTGTGGTCAGGTACACTTTCCACTAGGTTCCCAAATTCTGGCCCAATCTGATCTTGAATGTTTTCAGGTATGGAGTATCCACAGCTTCTCTGGGTAATTTTTTTCCAGTGTCTCAGCACCCTAATAGTAAATAATTTCTTCCTTCATCCTAGCTCCTGAGTCCCTGCTTGCTGGCTCTGTTCACCATGTTCCTCATCAGCAACATATGGACTAATAATCCATAATTAATATAATCTATTTCTTTTGCAGCCACGGATAACCACAAATAAAATTGGACAGAATATTCTGACCTAGTTTTCATAGTGGATTTTTTTTCTAGATAAATTTAACAGCAAAAGTTGATGAAAAAGTATGGATTTTTTGATACACTTCTCAGTCATCTTTCCTTTGCAATTCTAGTTTTATGTTTTATTAAATTTAACAGCACTATTTGACTTCTATTATGCTAAGATTCAATCCTAAAAGCTCACTGTTGAAACAGTCAGAAATGAGAGTACCACAAAGCAAAATTTTTAATTGCTACTTTATTTTTCTATAAGAAGATCAATTAAGTGTAGTGCATGATTGTTTAAAAATTGATTTCTGTTTTCATGATAGTCTGCATGATCCCTGATTTTCTTTTTTTAAGACTTTGGAGAAATTATGACTTTATCCAAGTACAGATTTGACACAATTGTTGCAATTTCAAGTACACAAAAAACTGCTGTTTTACTGATGTAGATATCCATGCATAAGTACTTCTAATAGTACAAGATTCTAGAATTACAATGAGTCCCTTTAGTATTTGTATTTTGGGTGAATAATAAATGACTTTTCATTTTCAACACTGTGATATCTTGTGAAAGAATTTTTATCTTTGTTCAGTGGGCTGAAAATCTGCTAAATTGTGCTGCACTTCCTTAACTCAGCAGTGGCATCATTGTCCTTCTGAAGCTCTTGGAATGAATATTCTAAGAAATTGCCTGTGCATTAAGTTTAAATTAGCTGTCATTATTATTCAGAAAACAATTAGATTGAGAGCAAATCATGTCATTAGCAACAGTTTTCACAGTGGTATCATATTTTCTACTCTGTTTACTGCTAAATGTACAGTTTATCTAAAGAAGGACTAAAAGAAATACTGACAAAGGAATTAGGACTGAACATGTAAAATTTATTGGAACATTACTTTGCTGTAGCTAAGCTGTAGCATAAAAGCGTGGTTTTTCAGAAGTAGGGTATATGACCTTGTATGTAAACTATTTTTTCAAACTTACAGTAGGATAATGCTTTCTAAATATGTACCAGACACCTTTCCTAAGAGGCCGCATCGCACCAAAACATATCTGAACAGCCAAAAAAGAAATGAAGAGGACTTTGTCTCTTTTTCATGAAAATACTTCTGTGTTCAGTAAGTGCAGCTAATCACACAAAGAAATCTGTCAAATTCCTAAGGCTGAAAAGTCCTCCTTGTCTAGACAGAACTTAGTATCATCTTTTCTTGATGACAGACAGACACAAAAGAAAACAAATTTGGGCACAATATTATTTGTACTGTTTATCACAGAGTACAGATAAAAAGAGGGGATGTGTAGCAATTAGAAAGAAAAAAAACTAGTTGGAGAAAAACTGGTACTTCAAAGATTTTATTAATTTCACCTGCATAAAAGTGTATAATTGACTAATATTAACCATATATATACCTTGTTTTCCTCTGCTAGTCATAATGAAAGATTAAACTGCTCTTTTTAGCTGTAGTGTCAACACTTGAGCTACAGTGAAGAGAAGAAGCACAGGACGAATTCCTGAAAAAAAAAAAAAAAGACATCAAAAGCTGGCAGTTTGGAATAAAATGCCTTAACAGAAGGCATGTAATTCTAGAATACAATCTAGTACGGATGGTAATCTCGGGAATAGAAAATTTATGAAAGGAAAAAGCATCACAATATTGGAACTGAGGAAGACTATAAATGAAAACTACAACCAATATGAGATCCAAGTATTAAAGAAAATAAAGGAAGAAAAAACCTAACTTAGAGATGTATCTAAGACTATTCCTGTTTAAATTAATAAAGATACTATTTCTAATATAAGTAAAATGCAATATTTGCTCTTAATAAATTGTCAGTGTATTAAAATGTGAGTTGTCTGTAAGAATTATTTAATTTTGGACTCTTTTTATCATAAGTTTTCTACAGGAAATAAACAGTTCTAAATCTGTAATATATAACTACATATTAAAAAAGAAAACAAGAAAATATATTTTTTTATTTCACTAAAGAACATGAAATTAAGTCACTATAATCCTTCAATTGTTCATCATTTTTTCTTTTATTTAAAGACCTAACAAAAGAAATTCTTAGTTTCCTATCAGTCTACAAGGCTTCCTCTCTATCATTAATGTCTGAATTTAAAAATGTAGGGGTAACCTTTCATGTTGCCAACATGAAATTTTTTATTTTTAAATCTACTGAACAGGAGATATTTTCATTCTAGCCCAGCACTCTCTTAAATTCTAATTGTTGATGACTCGGGCAGACACTAGATTAGTCTTAAAGCATATTTCTTATGACTGAGTCAAAGGAGCTTATCCTTCAGTCTTTGAATTCTAGATTAGATGTCTAAATATTGTTACAATTGGTCTATAGAGACAGATAGATATATGGAAGTAACTTGATGTTCTCTGGACTCAGAAAACTGTATGCCAATCAGATCAGAACATAGAAGAGGCCTATATCCTGACATAGCACTGGAGATTAGGACACAATAATGATATTGTAAAATACATCAGATAGCTAAGTATGAGAAAATGAGTCAAGGCCACCTTGTAGGTTTAGAGCCAATTCATGTAGTTTATTTTTGTGTGTGTCTGTTTAGTTTTATTTGTTTTGTTTTGGTTCTGTTTTATTTTTTTCAAAAACTACAAATAACTCTTAACTATCCAAGCTGTGTTATGAGTATGACTTAGTTTCAGGTTTATGATAAAATCTTACATTGCAAGGCCTTCATGTGAAGTAGAGGTCTTAACTCTCATTGTAGCCATTGTGGATCTATTTGACACATTCAGGGATATCTATGGATCTGTTCAGTTTAGGGTATTTTGGCAGTTAGAGATTTGTTCAGCTGCCTGAACACAGTATTTTGGGACATCTTTTGTTATCTAAAAGGTTCGGAGACAGCTGGCACATATGATTGTAGAGACAGAAACCTTTCTGAAGTGGCAGCTAAAAGCCAGGTGGGATAATTTAGGACATCTCAAGTCACATTTGGTAGGAGTACATGGGCAACTGAACTGAGACCACAATGTCTGTATGGCTTTTCTTCAGTTGCCTTTTATTTTGCAACAGTGAAACTATGTTTGCAATTAAAACCAACAAACAAAATCTGTGATAGTGGAACATTCACCATGGGATAATATTATTATTCCTTTTTCATACACTCATTATCCAGTTTGGCAAAGTTCATCTATAAATCTAAAGAAAAGAGTAGTGTTAGAACAAGACAAAAATTAAGAAAGACAGTGGAGAAAATATATGTTTGAAATGTAAAATGAGATAGCAAGCTGATAAGCCGAGAGGCAATGAAATGTTGTTGCAAATGGCAATAGTTACAAAGCTTCTAATACCTGTATGATAATTGCAGATGGGAAAATATAAGCAGAGTAGACTTTTAATTAAGGGAGCGGGGGGNAAACCAGATTGAATGCAGGAACAATAATTATCTTTTCATGATAATGACTGTGATTGCTGTTCCTTATAGTCTTAATTTCTTTATCTTAAAAGTCTGACCAGTTTAGAAAGTCATGGGAAGACGAGATGACCATAAAGAGCAGAGAAAATGATAAGCCTATGATTGTTCAGGGGTTTACCTACACCATGAAATAGAAAAAGAAAATATAATTAAAGACTATACTGTTCTTATCCATGCTCATGTGGTAAGCAGCAGTAAATTAAGGGAGTTTTTTTCAAATCTGAATGAAATTTGAATAAAAAATATTTCATCCATAATTTCATCTCTGAAATTCAAGGCATTCCATTTTATGACATTGATCTCTCTTTTCCCAGATCTGTATGAGACCAAGGTCGGAATACACCATCTACACACTGACTGCTCTTCCAGTGAAACAGGACATTAGTCTCTCAAGAGTAGAGCACAGTTAGTTGAGTAATTACATAGTAATTATATAATAATTATGTAACTTCACTTTAACACAATCTCCATAACTAGTTAGAGGAATTGTCTTTCATGACTGCCTCTTCCTTACATCCTTCTCAAGATATCCTGTAGTGTAATGGGCTAAATTGTTGACTGTGGTCGACTCAGGAGAGATGGTCTTCTGTTCTTTGTCACTGTTGACAAGAAGTGGATCGTTGTGTAATGTAATGTAATGTAATTTCCATATGGCCTGAAATAAATATACATAACTTTTCCTTCATGCAGGAAGACCTAGTTACACAAAGTCATAATCATAATTCCAACATGATCAACTTTAGTTCGTACAATACAGGTTATTTCTAAATTTATTTTGGTCCCAACAAGAAGAATGATGTAAACTTAACTGTATCAATGATAGAAAAACATTTACTTGGGAACATAGAATCTCCCAGTAGTTACAGTACTTTCTTGTCAAATGGGTAGTGTGAATGAAAGTGATATATGCAGATGCAACTCCAGGATGTGGAATCAGAATGGCTCCGTGTGTAATGCTGGATAAACATATAACCGGCATACAAAATACAGGTACTATATATTCAAATCTCAAGTACTAATCTCTTCTTTCTGGTGATAAGTGACAGTACCCTAAGGAATGGCATGAAGCTGTGTCAGGGTCTTTTGGTTTTAAGGCAAACTCAGTGGAGTAGAAACTCGTCCCTCTAATTTTCATTTAAATTTGAAATCAAAAGACTTCAGTAAAAAAATGTAGAAAAAGGAAGTAACAGGTCTTTACTTAAGAGTATTGAATCAAATAAACCACAATAACAAAAAAAAAAAAAANAAAAAAACCCTACACAAAAAACAAACTATCTTCCCCGCTCTGTATGGATTTAGGTATACTTACAACTGTGGTGCAGGAGGGGCACTAGAGGGTCACCAGTGAGCTTTCCCTGGTGCAGTGTCACTGCGGGCAGTGGGGGCACTGTAGGGCAGCTGGTGGAAGTGAGTCCAGTCCTGTGGTCCCAGAGCAGATGCCATTTACCATGCGGGAGTGGGGAACAATGGCAGAGGAAAATTAAAAAAAAAATAAAAAATCAGTGTACAGACAGTTGTATTTGTAGAATATCTAGGGGGCAAAAATAGTATGGGGAAGGGGAAAGGAAGATGTTAATAAATAGAAACCTTAAAAAATCTTGGAGTACAACACTATTAAGGCAGAAAAATCTATTGGGAGCAAAAAAATAAACAGATCCAGCAAAATTTACACACCTTAAGAAGAACTGAGTAAACAGTCCTAAGGCAAAAATATTTTGAAAACTAAAGGAACTAATTCTTGAAATCCTTATTTTGAAGTAATACTCAATTGTCATGCTCAATTGTCTATGTCTATCTTTTGAGACTATATTATTTTTCAACTGCTACCACTCCATGAACAAAATTTCAGATTGCTATTTTGTACATTGGTGCAATTGACAAAAATTTGTATGCGATTTTAATGCCTTAAGGGGTATGCTTAATATTTTAGAGAACTCACTTTTGCTAGGTAGCTGGATAACTTGGAATATTAAGGGCTAGAAGAGCCTGTGTTCCTTTGTGTTTGCATTCTTGTGCGTAGACAAAACACAGAGTTAGGCTTCCAAGGCTATTAGAGGCTGGACATAGGTGGGGTTAAGTAATAAGGGACAATTCTTTTGGATGTTGAGGTAACATAGAAGTAAGAGGGACTTTAATTAGATTGTATGGGGGATGGGTGCTCAGAATGTTATAAAAATGGGAAGATTGTTATGATGTTCCTCTTTGGATCATCAGCCATTGACCAGTAAAGCTGCTTCTCCCCTTCACTCTGTGTTTTTCAATTTTTTATCTGTGGCCCTTACAGCATCAATTTTCATTTTAGGCATTTGCACTGATCTATGAGCTATTTTATTTATTAATAAATAAATATAATGCTTCAGTGTGAGGTAAATTTGTGTTGAGAAATATTGACTACACTTATTGGCTTACAAACTCAAAGCAGATACCTACACTTTAGGAGAAAAAAAATCTGTATATCTAAATGTTTGCATTCAGAAGATTCTTTTGGTTTTAATGATTTTTTTTCCCGCTTATTTTTATATTTGTAATAATTTATACAAAGTAAAAGCTGTCATATTAGTTGGTATTGCAACACTTGAACAGTCAGTGGATTCTTCCAGATGCGCAAGGGTAAAATGCTTGAGAGTTGTGCCTTTTATATATGCATTTCATCCCTTGAATCATGGGATTCTTCATTTAAAATAATTCCCTATTTTTCATGTTAAATAGAAGTCATCAGATAACTTCTGATTTTTCCTTTGATTTGTTGATTTTCTTTCTCTCTTATGGTGCCTGAGTTTTTTTTAGCAACTGCTACTTTAAAGGGCAATCTTGAAGAATTAGTATAACCACAAATATAACAGATGTCTCATAAAATTAACTTCAATTGCTTCTATATGACCTCTGTTGAGGAAGTAAGACTCAAATTGAAGTCAGCAAGAGCAGCTGTAGATTCTGCTGCTAGATAACAGCGACCTGCATTCCCAAGGGTACTGCCCATAAATAAGAGAATTGTGGTCCTGCAAACAATAAATGTGATTAATGCCAGAATAACTTAGCAAGCATAGATTCAGTCACATAGTGATGTGACATCTTGGGTCAGAAAGAATAGATTCAGTAACAACAATTAAAATTTATCCACTAGGTAAGCAAATCTCAGCTGGACTCAGGAGAGAACCATATACTGATTTTAATGTCAATGATTTTATCATTGTGCTGGGTTTTTTTTTCCTTCTTCTCCACTTCTTACATTTTCTCTCTCAATTTCCATAATTTTCATATAATTATATATTTAAGCAGAATCATCATCATGGCTAGGCTTTGCAAAAGAAGGTATGGGACGGGCTCTACCAACGCTTACTGCAAGCGTGCTGATAGATTTATCTCTACATATGTATCAGTTTATGTATCTAAAGATTAACCCAATGTCAAGTAATTTCAAAAATGCTCTCTTGCTCTTGCAACTCTACAGATTTGAATCTAGGGGGATGAGAGATGACTGAGAAGGAGATATTGAAATCGCTACATAGCATATTGATAAATGTAACTATGGCAAAATGGAGCTGGAATGGGCTAATGATTCATGTATTTACTCGACTTCTTAAACTGGCTGTATAGATTTCAAAAAAGATGTTTATTTTTGCAACTACACATCTCATTATATATGCATATTAGGTGAGGTGACTGAAGTGTAGAAATGTTGAGACTTTTGAGGCCAGGGTACTCATGAGAACACAAGGGCAATGCTCATATAACTTACAGATTTAGCTGAAGTGATATATCAAGACTACTATCTTTCTTTTGATATTTCTCAATGAGTTCAGAATTTTGTATGGATTCAAGGAAGACAGACACACTGTACTCTGGTAATGTCTTTATGACTATATCTTCTCATATATTTTGCCCAAATACTTAGAAATGTACTTTTTACAACAGCACAAATAAAAACTGGTTTACCTGTATACTGATTTACATTTTCATACTCAAAATTATTTTATATGTGGGCCAGTTTCCAAAACAGATTAGCTAAAATTACAGATTCGCCATTTGTTTTCTAGACCTCTTGAAGTCCTACTATTATTATTATAAATTGGTACCAACCCCTGTCATGTAAGATCATCTACTGGTGTCAGATACAAGCAATTTCACATAGTAAGTAGCACTCATCAAATCTTACTAGAAATTGCTGGTTTTTATTTAACAATGAAAACTACTTTTGCACATGTCCTCTGCTTTAATTAGTTTCACATCTCAATTTTACTAGTTGCTAACAGTTCTTAGGCTTTCCTAGGGTTAGAAAAGAATATGGGCCTTTTCTTGGAAGAAACACTGTCAGTTTTGTTAAAGAATTGAGGCAGATTAAGTCTCTCAAGACCGGCCATTGACATAAGAACCTGCCATGTGTCCAAGTGCTGTGATGACATTTTAAGGTACAACGGCTTAATTGTGTATCTAGACAGACTGTATCTCGTATCTGTATGTCCTCCAGCAATAAAACTTAGTATCCTGCCCAATATAATGAGTGATTTATGAAAAGGACTTACAGAAGTCAACAGAGAAAAATGCGACATCTACATCCTTATAAGAGATGGTATAAAACCAAAAAGTATAATGCTATATACTAGATACAACTTTAATTCATCAGCAATTTTAATTCATCAGACATATGACAGAGGGGGTTCTTATAAAGCATAAGGAAGGACTGTAGTGTGCAGACCTACAGTATTATAATACTGTATCATAATACAGTATTACAATATATGTATAATACAATATTATAATACCGTCACTATATTAGAACCAATTGTCAGGATTTTTGTTAACATATGTTAGAGTTCTGGATTTGCCGAGTTCTGGATTTACCAAGTTCTGTCTGAATGTATGGCAGCTTATTTGCAGTTTATTTTAGCTTGCTTAGTTGAAACAGTTGTCTAATTTTTGCTTAGCTTACTATAATTGGATGCTCTAACACTTCTTATTACTAATTTTGATAGAAATGCAAAAAACAAGTAGTTAGGCTGTATAGAATGGCCTATCTAGAACACCAGAATAATGGTGCTGAATAAAGGAGCATAGCAGATATTTCAAGCATCTGAGTCTAGGATGGCATGGGAAGTCCCAAGGCTGTCAACAGCTTAGCAGTGCTCATAAACTACGGAAGTGAGTGACAACTCATTTCAGGGATTGAGAAAAGGGCAAATATAAAGCATCTAATATTTCTACCATGTACCAAGCTGCAGAACAATGAAGACAGAGAAAAGTGTAAAGGAATTTAGAATTAGCTAGAATATTTAAAAAAATCAGTGAATCCCACCCCTCCCCCCCAGAGGAAAACCCCACACCCGAACCTATCAACCCCAAAGTCCCACAACACTGTTGTGCATCTGTTGGCAGAAAGAATGTAGGAAATTCCCCCCATTGACACTGCCGCTACACTCTCCTTGAGGAAGAGGACAGGATGATATCAAGCTCACATTCCTCCTGCTGTAGCTAAACCTATCAACCTCGCAATAAGAGGAATGGTGAGAGAGTGAGCCTAACAGCAGAGCAAAGACTTTTGCACAACAATTTCATTTGCATCATTTCTAGTACTATGCTTTGCTTATTTGTATCAATTAGGTAAGTGTGGACTGCCAGTACTAATTTACTGTATCTTAACTAAGGGTATAAATTACTTGCTGCATTTTGATTACACAGTTAATTTTCTGTAATTAGACTGAAAATAAATTCTTGATTTTACATATAAGGCATTATCATGGTTTAGCCATATCTGGAAACTAAGCCCCAGAGAGCTTTTTTATTACTCTGCTCTGGTGGCAGGGAGAGAGCATTGGAAGGGTAAAAGTGAGAAAATCTGCGGGTTGAGAAAAAGGTAGTTGAATAGAAAGCAAAAGCTGTATGTGCAAACAAAGCAAAACAGGTGACTTGTTCACCACTTCCCACGGGCAGGCAGGTGTTCAGGCAACTCTAGGAAAGCAGTGTTTTATCGCAGATAATGCTGACTTGGGAGACAAACATCTTTGCTCCAAATCTTCCCACTTCCTTTCGTGACCATTTTATATGTGAAGCATGACATCATATCATATGGAATATCCCTTTCATCAGCTGTCCCAGTTGTGTTCCCTCCCAGCTTCCTGTGCACCCCCTTCATCCTCACTGGTGGGATGGAGTCAGAGACAGAAAAGGCCTTGAGACTCTGTAAGCACTGCTGAGCAATGAATAAACAATCCTGGTGTTATAAAAACTATTTTATTCAAAAAATTCTAAATGTTGTCCCTGCCATACAGCCTACTATGAAGAAAATGAATTCTTTCCCAGCCGAACCAGGACAGGTGTTGTCTTTTTTGTTGTCTGCCCTTTTACAAATCTGGACAAATAAATTAAAATCAATGGACTACAAAAGTTTTAAGCCATGTTTGGTATATGTACAGTAGTGAAAAGGAGCATATATGGATATCCACAATTTCTAATATGCTGTGTTCCAATTTAATTTATTTTACTAGACATTTTCTGATTTCTTTCAGAAAATATTTTCAGGTAAGCAAGACGAAAAGATGTTTTTTTCAGCCAACTCATTGTTCTTGTACTAAGAAATTCCATATAATAACGGATAATTAATATCTCTGGGAAAGCCACAAATTAAATTCCAACCCAGCTGCAAAGTAGCTTCGTATGACATATTTGAAAGTACAACTAGAGTGTGAGCAAGCATAAATACTTTGTACAATATGTAAACAAAAATATTGGTTATAACTGGCAAATTTAAGTAAGAGTTGCAACCTGAAATGTTTATTATGAGCAATTCAAGGTGTCTAAAATTAAATAGTTTCCTCCATTAAGTTATCTGTACTCATTTTATCTTCTTATCTTAATTACTGACTAAGACTTCTATATCTATTTGTTAAACATTTTAGTTTTTTTAGTCTGGACTACCCTTTAATTTATATATCCAAATTATTTATGCATTAAACATTAGACATTTCCTAACCACACACAGTCATTTTTGTAGAGTTGAAAAAGGTTGTGATACAATATTTCTTCCTATAAAAATGTAGCTGGGTAATATTGTTCAGACTATTCCCTAGGCAAATTGTAAATTCCTCTTTCAGTTTAAAAGACTAAGTCCTGAGAAATACAAAATCCATACCTGTATAAACTACACCTCATCACACTGGAGAAATTTCTTATATTTTTAAGTCCATTTTTGTCTCACTTCTAAGTATATTACTTTTCCCTCTGTCTTTTTATCAGTTTTTTTTCCTATCTTATTGATAAAATTACACAAGAGTTTAAGCTTATGTTTTTAATTGGTCAGCAAACAGAAAAAAAAGAACCTTATCCTCAGTGATCTCTTTCATACCTGTATTTCAAAGGTATAACTCAAAAAGAGTGGCTATTGTTCGTCTACTTTTCACTATGGAAATTAAAATATGTTGTAAAACATTGTTTTAAAGTACATGAACAAACTCTTTAGTTTGTTTTTTCATATAACAAGAGAATTAATCTTACTTGGAATTACATTAGAATGATTTTATTGATTGATGTGATATTAAAAACACATTAGCATGTGTTTCTAATATCATATTACCATGCATTTTTAAGGTTTAAAAAGGATTAATTACCTGAATTATAGATGCTTTCCACAGTCTCCAATGAGATTTGTATATTCATGTAGTAAAGAAATAGAAGAAAAATATTATCTTTTGTGAATACATTAGATGCCATTTACACTAATAAAAAAAAAAAGTAGCGAAAAGAGATGCATAAATTTATAACTTGCATTGTTTGAAGCAGTTTTTGATTTTTATTTCTTTTCCTGAATTAACTTATCCTAAATTTGTTCCAGTTGCTTTGCCAGATATATTTCATATGTAGACATTTATGGGATTTTTAGGTTAAAAATACACATTTGTTTTATGTTAATTTTATTTTTTGTCCTGGCTATGACTTTATACACTCAAAGTATTATAAAAACAACTGTACAATAAAATTTATACATTTTCTTCTCCATGTTTAAAGTAATTAAATTTTGTGAGGACATGTTCACAGGCAAAAAATTAATGCCTGCTGATTTCAGAAATTAAAATGCACAGTAAATTATAGCTTTAAAGGTGTTTGATTTTTATGTATAGCTACCTAAACTGAACTTCAGCTTTTTCAAAATAAATGACTTAAAATGTAACATTCAAAGTAAATTTCAACATTAAGCAGCTTCAGCCATAATTATACAATATAGGCAGGTTGGTATTTTAACTGTTTTCTCCCAACTCAGAATGTCTGGGAAGCAGTGAGTTCATTTTTATAACATATTTAATGTTTTATTTATGTTTGATGACGTTGATGATCAAATTACAATTATTACAATATTGATTTTCAAAGTCTGAGCATTACCATAATTATTTACAAGGTAAAAAGTGTGGCTTACAGAAGCCTAAAAAGGTCAACAACATTTTGTGAGAAATCTGAAGGCAAATCAGGTGAGATAAACCCAGAAAACTGTCAAGTCCTGTTACAGAGTTTTCCATTTAGTATGATGGAAAGTTGCTTTAAAACGAAAAACTATTCTGTAAAATTACATACGGTCTCTAACACAAGAAGGCCGTTATCATCATGCAGAGACCTAACATCATCCACCAGATCCATTGCATAACATGTATGAGTTCCTCAGCCAAGATGATGGTGCCTTGGGGAAAGGTTGGGAAAGGTTTACAACTTTGTGCAGGCACCAACTCCACCACTTCCCTGGGCAGTCTGTTTCGATATTTGACAACCATCTTGGTGAAGATATTTTTCCTAATATCTAACCTAACACCCACCCCAACCCCTGTCCACCCACCACCCTTCACCCCCACTTGCAACTTCTCCAGTAACTTGCTAACTGGGAGAAGAGACAGACCACACCTCTCAAGTAGGTATAGAAAGCAATAAAGTTTCCACTCAGCCTCCTTTTCTCCAGGTTAAATAGCCCTAGTTCCCTCAAGTGCTCCTGATAGGATGTGTGCTCCAGATCCTTCATCAGTTTTATTGCCCTTCTTTGCAATAGCATGGATTAGTATAAGTCCCAATGGCATGGGAAATAATAGACAATGGAAAACCACATCATTATTTTTGAGTTTTAATTACTTATGGTGGTTGTAATATAGTGCAGTGTTTTGACCTTGGCTGGATGCTAAGTACCCACTATAGCCACTCTCTCACTCCCTTCTGCAAACAGGCAAAGAAGAGAAAATATAACAAAGGGTTTCATGAGTTAAGGGCCATGAGAGATCTCTTACTGATCACAGTCATGGGCAAAACAGACTCCAAGTGGGGATATTAATTGAATTTATTATTAACAGAATCAGGGCTTAAGAATGAGAAGTGAAATAAATCTTAAAGACACCTTCCCTCCACCCCCATCCTTGCAAGTCCTATCTCCTCCCTCTCCAGCAGTGCAGGGGATGGGGGCTATGGTCAGTTCTTGTTTCTGCTGCTGCTCAGAGAGGGGAGTTCTTCCCCCACTTTCCATGGGGTCCCTCCCACTGGAAACAGACCTTGATGAACTCCCCCAGCATGAGTCCATGCCACGGTCTACAGCTTTTCACACACTGCTGCCACATGGGTCACTTTACAGGGTGCAGTCCTTCAGGTACAGGCTGCTCCAGCATGGATTCCCCACAGGCCACAAGTCCTACCAGGAAATACTGCTTCAGAGTGGGCTCCTCTCCCCACATGTCAGCAAGTCCCTGTCAGGACCCTGTTCCAACATGGGCCTGCCATGGGACCACAGCCTCCTTCCAGCATCCACCTGCTCCAGCATGGGCTCCTCTAGGAGCTGCAGGTGAATCTCTGCACCCGTGTGATCCTTCATGGGCTGCAGGGGCACAGCTGCTCCACCCTGATCTGCGCAGGAACCTCAGCTTCGGCACCTAGAACACCTCCTCCCCCTCCTTCTGTCTGACCTTGGTGTCTGCAGTGCTGTTCACATGTTCTTACTCTGCTCTTCTCTGGCTGCCATCTTCATTTACCCCTTAACTTTTTTTCTTCCTTCTTACATATGCTACCACAGAGGTGTTACTATCACTCCTGATTGGCCTGGCCTTGGCCAGCAGCAGGTTCAGTCTGGAGCTGGCTGGCATTGGCTCTGCCAGACATGGGGGAAGGCTTCCAGCAGCTTCTCAAAGAAGCCTCCCCTATAGCCCCCCCCCACACACACACACATCCAAAACCTGGCCACAGAAAACCCAATGCATAGAGGAAGACACAAGACAATATGAAGGGTGAAAGTATAGCATAATATAATAGGTAAGAAAAAAAAATGAAATGAAAATGAAAAAATGAAGAATGAAAAAGCTAAATTTGGGAACATTTATTTCCCAAGCCAGAGGATTTGGAATTAATTCATTCCCAAAGATAAGTTTACAGTCCTATTTTTTAAATTTTATTTACACTAACTCTATATATTCTCTATCCATATGAATGCATTGCCTTTTCTTGAGCACTACTATATCTTGCATTTAACTACACAATATACATAATGTTTGATGCTGAATATAGATGCACCACTTGTTTGTAAAACATCCTTAAATCTTCTGGCCAACAGCCTGATTTATCAGCAGAAATGTTTATGAAAACATACACTGTATCTGGAAAGATACTTAGATTTTGTAAGTCAGACGTTTGCAGAATTCATCTTTACTGCATCTAATGGCAAAATTAAGTGTAATTTATATTGGGATTATTCTTACCTGTAGCTATTTAGAAGTTACACTGATAGTTCTCACCAGTCATCAAATTACCTACAGAGCTAACTGTAGAAAGTGATTCAACCCTCCTCACTCTGTCAGTTATATTTAGAGTAAGTGTTACCTTTTGCAAGATGTCCCTTTCCATTGACTTTAGAGGAGGACATTCAGATGAATAGCTTACATTATGAGCCTAAGTTTTAGACAGCATTTTGGTAGATGAATGTTATTTTACCCACCTAATGAATATTAAACATTCTCAATTACTATGTATTTATGAACTAGAGCCTGATACTGTCAGATGCTTTTAAACTTAAGCATGCTGACAGGAAAGTCTGTGAGGGTGTGAAGCTTCCAGTTCTTGCCAGAATGCTTGTAAAAATTGTGGTATCATCAAATAAATTACCTTTTAAAAATAAGGGCAAATCAATTGAACTGCATTTTATCCATAGTTCTGACTTCTATAAAAGATTTTTTTTTTAAAAAAATCATGTACAAGACTTCATTCAAATTTCAGAATAAATTTATATACATCACATAAATATTTCAAAACTTCCTAAAGATGTAAAGTTAATTTGCTATGACTTGAGAACATAGATATGCACTAATTTTATGAACTAAATATGTGTCCTGTGCAGTAGACAAAAGCTATTTATTTATTTGATGTAAAAATTCAATTATAAATTTTAAAAAAATTAAATTTTAAAAGCTTGTGGGGGAGAAAAAAACCCAAAAAACTAAAACCAACCAAAAGCCAGCACCACTGCTACAAGGACAACACATTCTGAAAGACTGATGAAAAGTAACAAGGTGTGTTAAGTTGATTCTGACCAACAGCTAAACACCTACCTGCACTGTCACGCACTCCTTTCTATCTCCAGACAGGGAGAAAATAGAAGCAAGAAGAAGAAATTTCGGATTTGTATTATTACAGTTAAATAAGGAAATTAAAGTCTTCTTGTGCAAACAAATTAAAACAAGGGATTCACTCAGTATGTCCCACTGACAGAGAAAAGTTTAGGCGCAGTCTGAAGAGTGGAACCTCAACATTTGTGGTAGTTGCCTGGGAAGGTATCAAATCCTTGAGTGTGCTGCCTTCCTCAACCTTTCCCCACATTTTTATTGCTAAGCAGGAAGTCATACTGAATGGAATATCACTTTGGCCAACTTACCATCTGTGTCAGCTATGTGTCTCTCACCTTTTCCCCCAGACCACTCACTGAGAAGGACAGAAGCAGGAGGAAAAGCCTCAATGCTGTGCACACATAATTTAGCAATAACTGAAAAAATGGTGTGCTACCAACACTGTTTTATCCACAAATATGAAGCATAGAACTTTTAAGGGCTGTTATTGAAGAAAGTTAATTAAATCCTGACTACATCCAACATACAAGTCAATAGTAGAAACAGATCTACATTCTGCATTCAAAACAAATGAAAACTTAAATTTCAAAAGAAAAATGAGAATTTAGAGGTTCTTTTCTTTGTGAGAAAGAGTAAGAGAGTTAAAGAAACTATGTTATATCTTTACAAGTCAGCTATGAACATGCTGAGAAACCTCATGGAACACTATTTTCATATATAATTTTCTTTTGAATAGATTATTTTTTTTCTGTAAAAATGCACCATTCCCTTACTGTTCTGTAAAAAATATTTTTTTCCTTATAGAAACAGCTAGCTAATTTGTTAGAAGTATATTTGCTCTGAGGGGAAAAGGAGGACTAAGAACTGAAAAGATATATTTGAAGTGAAAACCATGAAAAGCAGAGGAAGAACTGCCATTCAGGACACAGTATCATACTGGAAACTAGAGCAATTCTGTTGCAAAGCGAGGACGAAGATTGTATGAAATCTAAGAAATGTTTTTCATCAGGGCCATGGAAAGCCATACTGGTGGTTTACATGAACTATATTTGCATTTATTCTGGAAACTGTAAAAGTTTCAAGAAAGTAAAAAAATTCAAACCAACAAACCAAATAGAAACAAAATCAATAGATGATCATTGCTGTTAATTCACATGAAGAAATTTCTTCTTAAAAACTTCTTATATGATTTTTATGTAGAATTCAAGGAAAGGGATTAAATTTACCAAACAAAAATATTTACTTCAAAATACTTAATTATGTATATTTTAAACACTAGAAGAACAACTAGTGAAAATTATCTCTATAGCTTTTCAAATAAAAAGGGCAGAAGTGTGACAGGAGAAAAGCTATTTAAATAACCTTAATAAAAGCCCATTAGCATGGAAAACCACTATATAGTACAACTGTATTTTAAAATATTAATCGATGCTATTGCTATTAGAAGGTAATATTTATAAAATATGATTTTTTAAAATATTGACTAGCTTATATGCTAGTTCAAACTGATTTTAACTGAAGCACCTTTTTCCTTGTTCCTAGAATTAAATGGGTTTGTAATTTGAAAAAAAAAAAAAAAAGAAAAATAAAGGACTGTCTTAATAAGATGCTTCACATACTTGACACAGCAAAGTTATGTTTTCTCATTTTTCAGCAGTGCTTTCTTTATATATTTGAAAGAAAAAGGTATTGGGAAATTAACAATGGTAGGCATATAAAACCAGACTTCCTGTATGTTATTGGTATCAAAATTATTGTTACTGTTATCATCATTTAGATTTATGTGGCAATAAAAAGAAGTAATAAAAAAAAAAAAATGAGTGTTCTAAAATCAATGAAACTTTCAATCATGAGTATAACAACATAGGGGCACTGTGTCCTGACACAGAAGTAGCATATTCATAAATCAAGTAGTGGGAAAAAAATTCACAGAGAAGTAAAAAAAAAAATTTACTTCACAGAGAAGTAAAACTTCAAATTTTGCCGAAACAAATAGTTAAGCATTGTACCCTAAAAGGCTGTTTGGCAGACATAATTCTATATTGTGGTAATAAAGTATGAAGAGAATCAGAATTTAAAAAAATGGCTAGATCTCCACCAGTTTGGGGGTTCAGTTTCTGTCTAAAATACACAAAAAATGGAGATTTCAAAAACTGTTCACATGTCATTAATTAGTTATGTAGCTAAATATTTGCTAGCAGGATCTCCTAAAATTTTCCAGACAAGTCTAGAACATGCTAAATAACAGGAAGCAGTTAGATCTAAAGGAGCTTTTAATTATGCTAAACATCATGGGATTTAGGTTCTCTTCCCTTTTTTATATGCATTCCCCCTATACAGTCATGGGAATGATTCAGTAAATTAGCAGAGAATGTCACAAAGCCACTAACTAACCTGACTTACAGTTTCAGCAAGAAATACACTTTGAAGTGTCTATGTTGATGTATTCAGTAATTTTTTTGAGGGAGAAACCTAACCGGAACACAATTGAAAAAATTACATAGTTAATCTGTTGTTGTCATCTTACAAAATTTGTAGCAAAAGGATCTAGCTAAAAAGACACTGGTTTCTCACAACATAACATTTCACCTACTCAACAACAAAAATGGAAATGTGAGCACAAGATCAAAATTTATTGAAATTAACATTTTTAACTCTTTATAGTATTTCCTATTGGAAGGTATGCATGGAAATGGAGCATTTGCCAAAGTTGGTCAAATAGTGGAAAAAATGATTGTTTATGTTTTAGTTCCCATTCTGCCCTGCTAGATTAGAAGCCTGGGGAGAGCAGGAAGCTACAGTATTATTATATAAAATAACTTGCCTTTTCCTGCCTTAAAATAACAGTATCAAAACAGCAGTACAGTCAAACACAATATTTTCCCCTCTATATTTAATTTGAAGGTGCACCCCAGAAATAATCCATTTCTAATATTCTGCTAAGATCCAAAATAGCGTTGTTTTTTTTTTTTTTTATATTTGTAACTGTATGATCAACTAATTCAATCAAAGTATTCTGGGAAAGGAGTTAAACAATTGGCTCTGAACTCATCTCCAAAGCAATATTTTAGCAAATACAATTTACTCTTGATTATCCAATTCCATTTCCTTGTATTGGTGTTTGGAGACAAAAATCTTATTTCCCTCTTATTTATGCATTTATTTTCTTTTCCTCTCACACAACTTCAACACCAACAGGGTGAACTAGTAGGCAAGGAAACCAGGCAGGTCTTCATGACAATGAAAGATTATTTGACATATAGAATAACCACAATTTAGAGAATTATATTTTCATTACTTTCTGTCATCTGATGGTTCTTGTACTGTCAATAAGAAATGACCCTCAATTATGGAGATTTATGGGAATTTTGCTTTTCAGTAAAACTTGAGTAACTGTTGCCAGAATTGTCCCTTCACCCCTACCACATTATGAAGCACTAGAAAACATAGTAGCCAGGATAATATAAACAGCAGCTTGATAAAATATTCAAAGAGATAAAATGGAAAGCGTGCAAAATGTAAATAAAAAGTGGCAGCCTTTACTTCCTGCAAGACGGAAAAGGCTATGTTTGCTCCCATGCCAATTGTTACAGTTAGACAGCAGCCTGACAAGATTTTGTAGTGGAACTTTTGAAGACATACTAACATAGATTTTCATTGAAACATCATGTCTCTGTTAGCATCACTATTAAGATATGAACAATTTATCAAATACAGTTCCATTTGAAGTGAGAGGACACTAAACATAGGGAATTAATGAAAAAAGTTACTTTATTCAAGTGCAAAGATGTATTCTGGAAACCTAAGGAATAAAAGAGATATTTTTTCAATTTTACAAATCTTGGTTGCTATATTTGTTACCTAATTTGAATATCTGCATATATGCCTTGGCCAAACATCTTTATGGGATACTGAAAAAATCATTTCAATCCAGTCACCTCACTCATCATTAAGTCAGTTAATGCAAAGCACCAAACTTTTGCTCAGCAGTAACATATCCTGTAATCTTTAATTATCATATTGACTTATTTTTTCCTGAAATTTAGTCAAATACCAATCATTCATATCTAATGAGCATAATTCATATGGCTGCACATGAAAACATTGAACATTCTTACATACTCATAGCTAATACTTTGAAGAATGCATCTTGCATAAGTCATAAAAATATTGAAATTAAAATACTGGAAATTTTGGACTAAACCGAAAGATGGAAAAATGTGGTAACATTGTGCTTTAAGACAGTCAGAGTTTTAAGAAACCCTGGAATATACTTGGAATTCTGAATTTCTGGGCAAATTACTTCAGTTTTATTGTGGTTGGCTGTATCACATATTTATCAAAATCACTGTAATACCCCAACTTCTTTTAATTCAATTTAGATAAGAAATTTTCCAAAATTTCCTTGTCTGTGATATGTCTCTAATAGTCTACCAAGGCGCAGTTAGTAATTTTTTCTTTTTTGTTAAATTCCTGAAACACTGTAAAAGTAATAGGATTTTAAGGTGTACACCTATGCCCCTAAAACTCCTGCTTAAATTTTGACTCTTTATGAGTTGTCGATGTGATTCCCAAACTATTATGTCTTTACACAGAAGATGACAACCTATCATTAGCAAAAAAATATCATCTGTATAAAAGACTACAGAGTTTATTTTTATGATTCAGAAAAGAATCTTTAAAATTATAGCAATCAGAAGCATCCAGAATAGAACTAAGGACATCCTGAATATTTAAAAGCTAAGAAAATTCGATATGACATGGTGGACTGGATCTGACAAAGAGCTAAATAAGAAGAAAGGTAAAACAAGAAATAGTCAGTTTAAAGGCCAAGAGATATAGATGTGATTGTCCTTAATTTCAAGCTTCTATTTAAGCCTGAATAATATAATTACCTGAATTCTACCTAAAGTAAGTAGAAAAAAATAGGGATATCTGAATACCTACAGCATCATTTTTCAGAAGATGTTACAGGGAATTATCGCAAACAATACTGTTTGTGTCTTTGAACAACTGAAATATAGTGAAAAATTTTAGATGAAGAACAGTACTGACATCCATTCATTAATTTGTTCATTCAGAGTTAGGAAGTCTTGGAAAGCAGGCAGACAGTGAGAACTGAAAATCAGGAAAGATTTTTAAAGCTATCACCATAACAAGTTAGTCACATTGTCATACTTGAAGAGAAAGCATTGGGCGTCTCAGCCTGAAGTAGTCACTTAAAGAGCATCTGTTGCAGCTCTGTGAAAAAGTTAACTAACCAGTATCCTTTAGAGGAAAAGGCTATTTCCACTTCCAAAGGTAAGATTTAAGGAAGAACATTATTGTTTACCTTTCTGTTCTGGATCTATTAATCATGGCAGATCATTATCTGTTTAATTGCAAAACAAAGTCATCAAAGAACACAAACACCTGAGAAAACAGGAATCTGAAGCAGAATATCAAATAAGAAATGTAAACAATGTGATGTTGGTTTAGATGTGTGGCATTTCCTCCTGTTCACACAAAAATAAATATTTTGATAACATGTACCATTATATCCTGAAAAAGTTATACAATGTTTTAACTTACTGTGGTTCTGCTTCTCTTACAGTTAGTTGTAAATATTACTGAGGGGAGCAAGAGAGCCAAACCAATCAAATAACAACAAACAAACAAAAAAATCCCAACCCAACAAAATTTCAAAACCCAACCACACACACAAAAAAAATCTACAAAAATGACTTTTTCTAAAATTGAGATAAATTAACATTGGAACTCCTTGTATGAGAGTTTTGATCTCACCAAGACTGGACATATTTGCAATGAGGTATTTCTATTACTTTAATAAGGCATTTAAAGACCAAATCATGTATGACCTGCATATTGAATACAGTGATGGTGCATGAGCTTAACAACATAAATATCTCTCTATACAATTTCTGAAAGGCTATTATTTGCAGAAAAATGTAAACATAATACTAGACCTAGAGAGACAAGTCTGCACAGGAATTTAAATCATTCAGTTACATGATTTTTCAGCAAAGTCAAGTCTTAGGATGTGCCTGAAAGAACTCTGTTTTTTGAACTGACAAAAGAACTGAAAACAGTTTGTGGTGGTTTGAACCACTCTTTTCACTAGGGGTGTGCATACAACAATGACGAAAAGACTAAACAGAATTTTAACAGCAGATAACGGTTTATTTTATAGGGCTCTAGCAGAAAAAAACCTTTATTGAAACCCCAGACTTAAACAAAAATACACAAATATGAAAACCCGACAGTTGTCACACAAGGAAAACAAAAAAAACCAAGACTGCTTCTCAAAGGCCAGGTGGCTGGCCAAGAAAAGCAGTGGAAGAAAAAGAGAAGTCGCCTCTCTCTCTCTCTGTCTGATGGCACACCTGGCCCTCGAAGTCCCTGCAAGATACAAAATGTTGAAAAGCACCCCACTCCCAGGGACACCCACGGGAAAGTGCAGTTAGGCTGGCTTGGCTCTGATGGCCCCATGCTGCTGCCTGTCCTGACGGAGGGGAATGGAAGCCAGCTGCGTGGTCCGGGAGCTGGGAGAGGGGGAGCCGTGATCCTCTCAGCTCAACAGACAGCCGAGAAGAGGGGCAGGACTTCCATGTCCACGGCTTTTATGCCCTTGAAGTCCCGCGGGAATTGGTGTCTTCTTCCTGGCCAAGCCATCTCCTGATTGGCCAATGGAGCCAGGCTCCGCCTCTCTTCCAAGGTCTTTGCTCCAGGCAAAATGGCGGTTCCCACAGAAAACCACATGCTCGGGGCTTGGAGGCGCCATCTTTACCAGCCATGGGTCACCCTCAGGGCCACCCGCGGCACCCTCGGAGTGGCTGCCGTCCCTGCGCGGCCACTGCCAGCACAGCGCCAGCACGGGGAAACCTGCCACGGTCCCAGGGACCCTGCAGGAGGGATCCCCAGGACAGTGGGGCTGCCCACGACTTTCTGGGGCAGCCACCATGCCCACGCCACCGACCGCGGCCACTGGGGCAATTCCTGGGGCCACCGCCCCAGGCCGGGACTATGGGACCCTCCGCCGGGCTCCTTCATGGCAGCACGGGGCCGGCAGCACCCGCTGTCACCCACACTGGCAGGGCCAGGATCAGCTGCTGCCAGGGGGGAAGGTGCGGCATTGCCACATGGCGCTGTCTCTGTGCGGTGCTGCCTGTCACTGCACCAGCTGGCTGCGTAAGCAGGTCCCCTCCGCCTGCACTGCCACTGCGGCTCCATTCCTGTCGCTCCGCCCAGCGCCACAGCCATGCCATAGGATAAGCCGTCCCCATCCCCGCGAGGGACCTCCACAACCGCGAGCTGGGGCCACCGCAGCTGCCCGAACTGATGGGAAAAATGGCAAAGATGGCAGAAGCAGCTTTGCACCCCCTGCTCTGCACCCGTCCCGCTGCCGTGAATCAGGACGAGGAGGAGGGGAACGCCACTGGCGCCAAGCTCTTGGCCCCCTGCCACAACTGTGATGAGTGAGAATGGGAGAGGGCTCCATATTGCTCTACTGCAGCTGTTCCCTGGCCCCTGTCCTGGGGCAGGGAGAACAAAGGTGAGGGAGAAGCTTGGAGATCTCCCAGACCTCGTCTCTCCTTAAGGATTCTGGAAAAAACACGGTTTTAAACCAGAACAGGGAACCAAGCAGGTGAACCATCCAAAAACACCCTCCCCTCCCCACTACAACCCCACAAAAAACTCCCAGAACCACCCCCTCCCCTCAAAACCCANGAGGGACCTCCACAACCGCGAGCTGGGGCCACCGCAGCTGCCCGAACTGATGGGAAAAATGGCAAAGATGGCAGAAGCAGCTTTGCACCCCCTGCTCTGCACCCGTCCCGCTGCCGTGAATCAGGACGAGGAGGAGGGGAACGCCACTGGCGCCAAGCTCTTGGCCCCCTGCCACAACTGTGATGAGTGAGAATGGGAGAGGGCTCCATATTGCTCTACTGCAGCTGTTCCCTGGCCCCTGTCCTGGGGCAGGGAGAACAAAGGTGAGGGAGAAGCTCGGAGATCTCCCAGACCTCGTCTCTCCTTAAGGATTCTGGAAAAAACACGGTTTTAAACCAGAACAGGGAACCAAGCAGGTGAACCATCCAAAAACACCCTCCCCTCCCCACTACAACCCCACAAAAAACTCCCAGAACCACCCCCTCCCCTCAAAACCCAACACCCCCCAAACCCAAACTCTAACACAGTTGCAAACTTGCTCAGGTTTCAGTCCCTGACATTCTCATGCCCATCCATGCTTTTTGCTTCTGAGCAGTTTTCCTTCTCATTTTGTCCCTCTGCACTTTCCACTGAAATTTATCTCTATTTTTTTTTGAGTTACAAATTCTAATGAGAGATCTTAATTGCCGTTTTCTTCAAAAAATTATGTCCCACATTACTTAGTAAAAGAGCATAATCTGATTTCTATTTCCCACCTCTCCTTTTGTTAAGTTCTTCTTTCACCATTCTTCCCAAACTTGTTTGTTACCTGTCTGTCTCCTGCCTATCCCTTCCTGAATTTCTCTCAGCAACTCTGGTTTCTTTTGCACTTTGTAATCTGACTCAAAAGATGTTTTGGTCTGAATGTGAATGATGCGTAGTTCTCTAGGGAGTTATGAAGTCACTGAGAAAATCTACACACAGAAACAAATAATCTTCCCACACAAGACAAGAGATGCAGAAATATGCACCTAAGTTAATATCAGTGCCACAAGAAGCTTTGAATTACAAAGTAGCTCACATCATTACACTGCATATGCCATTATAAGAAACTTGTTACCAAAAGTAAATGGACACATTCAATAATCTTTCAAATTCTACTTGAGCAGTCAGTCATCTTTTCTCTACTTGGTTCTTTTACATAAATGGTGAGGTGATGAAATAACTATGACAATCTAATACAACTGTAAAATTGACTGAACAACAAATGTGAGGTAATAATCCTAACTCATTAAGTGAATTTCTCCTAAATTGTGGAATATATGACATATTTTTCAAAAATAATAAATGAAGGAAAGATTGACTCTGATAAATATAGGTATCTATCACTGTAATATTCCAAGTTGGAGGTAATAGGTATATATCTGCTTAAGTGGGAGCATTACTTACATGTAAGACTTGCAAAATTTACCCACCAAACTTTTGAAGAAGCCTTTTGGTTCGTTATTATCTGTGGATTAGCCTATGGAGAAAACTGTATCACATTTTCTCTAAGAAAATTTCTTTCAACTTAGTGAGAAAGTAAGCATTTTGGCAAAAAATCCAGAAGTAGCATACAAGGCAAAAGCAATACACTACAGCATTAGGAAACAAAGACACTGTTCACAAAACAGCCAATCCAAAGCAACCAATAACTCAGCTTAGTAGAATATAAATTCCTTTGGTTTTAAGTTACTTACAAGAGAAAGAAAACAGCGGAGGAAAGAAAGAGATTAAAAGAAAGAAGAAAAGAGGAAGAAAGAGAGAAAAATAGTTACCACCAAAAGTCATACATTGCCAAGTCTCCAAGGAGACAGCTGAACACCCAGGAAATAGAGGTCCTGTGCAACTGCTTATATTTGGTTTGGCTAATGTGGCCACTCCCCCCAGGCAGGACAGCTGGTCCACCGACCACTCAATGCCCTTCCAGACAGAGTAAGAGATGCCACAGGCAATCAGCAGCTCCAGGGAGTGTGGTGTGGGCGGGCTGCCAGGCAGGCCTTCCTTGATTGACAGGCAGCCACATGGTTCTCAAGCCACGTGCTTCTCCATAGATTTGGTAATGTTAGCTGCAGATCATGTGCTCTGTGGGCGGGTGTAGTCATAGCACAGGGCTGAACATGTGCTTCAGTCCTAATCTTGTGGCTGCAGGCTTCTGACTCTGCCACATGTGCACACACACACTCCCACTCACTCACACAGATTAGCAGGTTTACTGAAGAGAGATTCAAATTCAGGATCTCACAATCATAAAGTTGCCCTACAATATCCTCTTTGGACTCCAGTTGCTTCTCCAGAAGTACACATGTTTCATGTGCCAGGGTGATGGGCCGTCTCAGATTGCTTGAGATATTCCAAATGCTACTAGGTTGGTATCATATTGAAGCTGAAAGAGTCTAAGTTTAAATTAGATATTAGATAGAAATTCGTTACTAGAAAGGTGATGAGACACTAGAACAGACTGACCAGTGGACTCCCCATCCCTGGGGGTGTTAAAGACCAGCCTGGATGAGGTTCTGACTAACCTGGTCTAGTGGAAGGTATCCTCAATATTTAAGATTCCTTCTAACCCAAACCATTCTAGGATTTTATGATCGCATCTTCAGTCGCATGCTGGCAACTGAGTCACTACCAAATAACCCACTTCTTAAAGATTTATATGAGGCTTAAATAAGGACCTCATTAAACTTATTGTGTACTTGTTGCTTAGTCCTCAAGAGTAGAATTTCATGCACAAAGCTGCATGTAAAACTATTGTCTCAGAAAACTTAGAGAATTACAAATTTTTTTCCCCCTTCCCATGGAAATGTAAGTAGTAAAACCCATGTGATCAACTGAATTGATAAAAATCTTATTCAGACAATAATCACACACTCTTCCTTGAACACTAACTGAGCCCTTGCAGGTAGTTTTGTGTCAAAAAACATTATTTAGTTTCAATATTTATAAACCACTTCAAAATATAAAGATTTAGACATAAATGGCAGACATGATGTCTTGGGTTAGCTGAGACTGAGAAAATTTTCCTTGTTTTGACTCAGGTTTAAATAAAGAGANGGGGAGGGGCCAGAGGTGAAGTTGAGATGCAGATGGGGGCAGAACAGCACCGAACAGACCAATAGGGCTCAGCGAAGAGTAAGATTGCCTTTTTTGGAGTGGATTAGAGGAGTCACACAGGGTGGAGATTCAGAAGAATATTTAAGGAGACGACTCACTCACCTCACCCTCTTCTGGCCTGGGACCTTGTCGAGAGAAGCAGTGCTGCCAGCCTCTGTGCTTTTCTGCCATCTTGGAGTCACTACGTGCTTAGCTGTGCTGCTGCTCTTCCCCCCCACGGCCATCAGCACCTCCTGCCACCTCCTTCAGATAAACTGAACTTTTTCGGACATTGAAACGAGGAATAAGTTCTTTTAATTTTTTTGTTGTTTGTTCACTTGTGGAACTGGTGTGGGTGGGGGTGTTGGTGAATGGTTCTGGGGGTTTGGGGAGGTGGTTATTGGGCTTTCTTTGGAGGGGGGGGTCGGTATTTTAATATTTTTAAGTTAATTTTTTTTTCCTTGCCTCATAATAAATTCTTATTTTCTTTACTACCTCTGTATCCACGAATTATTAATAATTTGTCCATCAAACCAGGACACATGAAAACTGTTGTTTTAGCTAGGTAGAAACATGATCATCTTTGTAGTTCCTATCTATAAATAAAAGATGATTGACACTTGATAATTCTTCAAAATTGAAATTATTGCTAACAATTTATTTCTCCTATTAGTTACATGTTACCACCATCTGTCTTGCAGAGTTTTTGATTACTGACAGCATAAACTGTATTTTGGTGGTTTGGTATTTTCTTCCAATGTGTTGAAGATAAGTGTAATTTTAAGTGAGTAGCTGAGTCCTTTTATTTTTGGAGGTATGTAAAAGAGTTTAGAGTGTCTCCAAATGGATAGAGCGCTCTTATCAGAAATAACAATAAAATAGCTCTGATGATGTTGCATGGATATCTATCTGATACACCTTTCAGATGATCACAAAAAATTATTTATTAATTACCATCTGAAAACTAGCATATGACTGAGTTTTGAAAACAGAAATTCTCTGTCATCTTTTGAAATTAATTAAATAAATGAAATAACTATACACAAGACTCCTGGGTACAACACGAGTGGGAAAAAAGAAAAGAAGATATATTTTATTGGCAAATGTAGTACAATAGGCAATTACATAATAAAGCTATCAACTTTCTTGTAAAATATTGTCTGAGGGGTGTTGGAGTTTATAACAGTAGACTGAACAAAGCATCTTCATCAATTATACATCATGACTGCATGCCAGAAATATTCATAATGCATTTACTATTGTTTCCTTCTTAATGTTACTCTCAATATTTGAAAACAAGTTTCAATTATATTGTTTGTCTTACCTATGGAAAGAAAGCCTTTATTTCCAGATTAATGAATAAAAAAAGAAGGGAAGGGAAGGGAAGAACCACTCACATGTTGAAGAGTGCTGTTATTCAGGATTAAACCTAGCATCATAATATTTCTCTCAGTTTTTATTGTCGTTGAGGTTTAGTTTTTTGTTAATTTAGGGTAAAATCCATGAGTACCTGCTGTTATAGCTGATGAATGACAGACACAGAAGACTGGGAGAACCAACTGCTCTTAATAAAACACTATAATGCTGTCAAAAAGCAATTCTGTCTAATAATATATTCCTCTAGAAATGATCCAAAAAAATTAAATTGCTACTGTAGAAACTAAAGGCAATAATTCTTAAATCTTTGTGAAAGATTGCTTGTGTGTCAGATAGAAATTAAATAAAAGTAATTTGTAGAATGCCACTATGATTTGCATCTTCTTTGAAAAAAAATATGTTTTTTCTTCTAAATTTCACTTGCAAGTTATAGAAATGATGAAATAATAAAAATAGGACAACATATGTGATGCAAAACAGACTTTTTCTGAAGATTATCTATAGCATTTTCATTTTGATAACTTCAGTGTGTGAACTAATTGTTTCTTTGTGGTTCATAATACTTTTATTAGTTCAGAAGTTTACAGTAAACAAACAGATAAAAGATCATAGGAAAAATACTGATATACAAAAAATAAGTGGATTTCATTACCTAACTTTGGACAGTACATTCTATGAAATAGAACTTCAGTAGTTTATGATACAAACAATGTGTGAGCAAGATTCTTGTATGAAGTAATTAAGAAACAGATAGATTTGGTATTTAACAGGAGAATCATAGAATCATATAATCATAGGCTGTTAAGAGTTGAAAGAGACTTTAAAGATCAACTATTTTCAAACCCCCTTGTCGCAGGCAGGGATACCTTCCACTAGACCAGGTTGCTCAGGTCTAATCCAACCCTGAACACTACCAGGCCTGCAACAACCACAACCTCCACGGGCTACTTATTCCAGTATCTCACCACCCTCCTACTAAAGAATTTTTTCCACATATCTAGCTTAAATTTTCCCCTCTTCCATTAAGCATCCATTACTCCTTGTCCTCTCATTATGGTTCTTGATGAAGAGTCCCTCTCTGACTTCCCTGTAGGCCCCCTTCAGATACTGGAAGGTTGCTATGAGATGTCCATCCAACCTTCTCTTCCCCAGGCTGAACAGCCCCAATTTTCTCAGTCTATCTTTATAAGGGAGGTGTTTCAATCATCTTACAAACTTTTATCACCCTCCTCTGGACGTCCTCCAACAGTTCCATGTCCTTCTTAGGTTGGGGACACCAGAACTGTACACAGTATTCCAGGTAGGGCCTCACAAGAGCAAAGTAGAGGGGGAGAATCACCCTCTTTGACCTGCTGGCCAGGCTCATTTTTATGCAGCCAGGGGTTTGGTTGCCCTTCTGGCCTGTGAGGGAACACTTCCACCTCATGTTGCTTTTTGCATCACCATCATCCCCACATCTTTCTCCAGTCATCATCCCCAAGTCATTCTCCAGCTACCACCCTCAAGTCCCACGCCACTGCTCTGCTATTGACCAACTATCTGCCCAGCTTGTTGGTATGCCTGGGACTACCATGATCCAGTGCAGAACTGTTGAGGAATACATCTGGAGCGGGTGGTTTGTTGTGCAGCTGCAGTGCAAGTTGCAGGTTGAGCTGTGGGTGACAGAAACCCAAGACCGAGGCAAGAGGCCATGAATATTGATTCTTTGTATAAGAAAGGGCTCGGGGACGTGAGGCCCAGCCAGGTGACTCAACGCTCAGAGACACAGCAGAAGCTTACAACCCCATGACCTTCTCATGAGGTTTGCATCAGCCCACCTTTTAAGATAACTCTGTATGGCATCCCTTCCCTCCAGCATTGTAACTGTGCCTCACAGTTTGATGTCACCAGCAAACTCACTGAGAGTGCACTCAATCCCACTAAGTTGCCAACAGAGATGTTGAACAGTATCAACTCCTGAGGGACACCACTTTTTGTTGGTCTCCATGTGGACAATGATCTACCTATTACTTCTGATTTCTGAACCATCTGACAGGTAACAGACAGGAATGATTCATATGTATATGCATTTAAGTAACCCAATAGTGATATTGTGAGACTATTGAATCTCTATATCCTGGAAATTCAGTCAAGCTGTGGACATCTGCATGCATGGTAGGAGGTATTCAAAACTACTTGGAACTAAATTAAATAGTTTCAAAGACTGGAATGTTTTAGTGAGGCACCACTGTGTGAGTTTGGCTAGGTTTTTCTTAGGAAATTGTCGGTGATCTGTGAGAAAGATAAGATCACATTAAAATTTTAAACACGTTATTGAAATAGTAATGGTTTGCAGGTTAAGAATTCAAGAAAGAAAATATGGACAAGAAAACATATAAACACCTTAGAAATAAGTAGAGAATCAGAAAATGGCATCTCAGCACATGATGATCAGCATATTTAAAGATCACTGTAAAATGTCCAGAGAAGTTAGAGACAGGCTGCTTTAAATAAGAAAGAATATTGTGTATGCATAATTATAGAAATATATAATGGCAAATCAATGGAAAATATAATTGCAATTATCATTTTTAATTTCTTAAAGAGGTGAAATTCTTTCAGCTTCTGTTTATTCTTGTGAACGCACCAGAACAACCACATCAAACACTAAAACACACAACAGCTTGACCCAGCTCTCTCTAATGTAATTTACCTAAATGTGGATTGAATTGGAACTGGACTAATTAGTCCACAAACATGAAGTAGCTAATTTCTATGTAGTTAACTATTGAAGAGGATCTTTAAATAAGAAAATTCACATCAAGTTTAAAACACATTTGCAGGTTTAAAATATCTAAATTTTTTCTAGTATCCAAACAAGAGCCTATTCAAATACAATGTTTGTGAAGTTGCAACCAAAAAAAAGCTTACTTGTTGCTCGTTAAACATGGTAAAACAACTACCTGTTTTTCCTCTTGAGGAGCAACATTGTATAAAACTAAACATTCATATTGAAAATGCATTCAAATAACAATGGTCATCTTCTCCCTGATGAGAAAATATTTTTGTGCATTTTTATCCAAAATGACTTTTTTTGTTAATAAAAAAATTATTCTCTTTGTCAGAATTTAAACAACCCTAATGGAGATGAGCAGATGGATTTTGTACTTTTGCATTTTGGAGACTATTGAAATTCTGTAGATATCCCAAGCGAAGAACATTTAAAACATTCACTTAAATTTTACCAATTTTTATTTGTCTACAGAGAATTTATTGCTTAAAACGTATCAGAAATCATATGGCTATAAAACTATTCTTAGAATCTTTTTAATTAAAATCCATTAATCTAATTTACTCATTATACTATATATTGAAAATATATGTATTCAGAATTACTTTAAAATAAAAATGCATCATGCATGTGAAGAGAAAATAAGAGATTAAAATTTTCACCTTGAACAACAAAGAAAATACAGAAAAATTGTAATCATGTAACCATTTGGGACTCTCCCAGAATTTTTTTTTTATTTCTTTCTTTTTTGTTTGTTTTACCCATGACAGAAATGCTGGAATGATGGAAGCTTTCGTATACTTCCAAAAGTCTTTCTCTACTTGGTAGGTATATGCTTTTGAGAGATGTTGGTTTTGAACACCCTCAAAGTAAAACAAGAATATATTCCTCATTTTCTAGTTTTGGGGTAACTTTTATAAACTTCTTATAGAAAGGGTGATATCTCTTTTTCTTTATTCAATGAAATAAGGAAATATCACTGATTACTTTTTAATGAGGGAGTCCAGTATCATTAGTATGTATCAGACATGTTTTGAATGCATTATAAATATAACATTTCCAAAATCAAAGCAGAAGAAAAATGTTTTCTTTCATAAATTGAGACAGCATTGAATTTTGGTTAAACTCTTAAAAGATCATTGACTTTTATAAAATGCAAAAGTCTCAAGCAAAGAAGAAGTTCTTGAAACTACACAGCTTAAACATTTCCACTGTTAAACAGAAACAATACATGATTTTTTTTTATTAGATGCCATAATTCTGCTTATATTGGATATAAATGTTTTATTTTCTTATATACGGGGCTCAAATTTGTCATATCAGTGTGTTCTTATAATGAACAAAATGAGATATGCAATATTGTATATTCAATAGAGATGCTTTTGTGTTCTCTACAAGGTTTCAATATCCTTGTAATTTAGCTATTCAAATTCATCCTAGCAAAAGTCGAAAATCTGCCCATTTAGTTGCTTATAAAACAGTCATTCTGAAAACAAAAAACAGTCCTCCAAGGCTGTTGTTGAGATCTGATATTGGAAATTCTTTATGTGCAAGCAAAAAAAAGGGGGCTCATGGAGTCAAAATAATTTTGTAAATACAGTATTTGTGGAAGAATAATTCTTTAATGAGTGCAGGTATCAATAAATTTTCCATATTTATTTACTAAGAAGATAATTTATAAATACTCATGAGTAAAACGTAAACTGAAAACATATTAGGCACTCAAATTTCAATCTTCAGCACATTAAAATGGGTATGTTTTTTTCTTATAAACTATGGATAGATTGTATCTTCATATAAATCACAAGTGAAGCTGGATATATGTTACTAATATATGTTAGTGAATATATGTTTCAGTGAGGAAAGGTAAAGTTTCAACCACTGTTTCTTTTAAAGCTTCTGAAAGGCACTTTGAACTAAAGGAAGCTTAGTCAATGTGTTTCACATGATTAAAAGGATGAGCACAGTCATTAACAAAAGTGACTAATGGCCTAGAGGGTTCTAAAACTCCCAAATGCCATCATGATGAAATGAAGGCATTTTTTTATTCATTTTCCTGTATAGATCTTAGCTGGAGAACCAGGAATCAGTTATTACTTTGTAACTTCCCAGACTGTGTAAAGACTCTGTAGGTGCAGAGTGATATTGCTTATTCTATGGCTATATGCTTATTCTATGGCTGTCTTTTGCATTCTAGATATAATATAAGGGGTAACTCTGTTTTGTTGAGATGTAAAGTTACATTTCATTTGGTGGTGTTTTGCATTAATCCTGCTACTTCAGTTAGGAGATAAAATAAATTGTGCATTGATCAGAATTCAGGAAATCAACAAACGTGTGAAGATGCATACGTACTCTATCTCAATACATGCTTCATCTTTGACCAGTTAAAGGATATTGCCATTTATCTAGTGTATAAACTGCCAGTTATTTAAGGTTCTGTAGAATATAAATTCAGTTCCCTAAGCAGATTCTGTTTCTAAAGTTTATCCATGTTGTTGGACTATATACTAGTGTTTAATAGTAACACGTAAGCATCAAATAATTAAGTAAATATATATACTGTCATATTCTAGACGAAATATCTGGTTTGATGCAAGATTCTGATAGTTCTTATACAAGAGAGCATGATTTATCAAATAGGAATTATGTTATATAAGGAAAAAGTCTACTTATGAGTTTGTAAATCCCGAAGCAAATATTGTATTTTTAGTAGCAAAGACTAATCTATTCTTCTACTATATAAGTTCAGAAATTGATTATCACAGAATTATGGATCATAGCCTTAAAAATTTTTACACTTATTCACCTCATGTCTATGATTATATCCTCACATAAAAAGTTAAAGAGACTCCAGAAATTTATTCATAAGCTGTATATTCCATCTAGTTTATTTATAAATAGAAATAAAATATGTTTCCTAGACTTCATTGATAAAGTAGTAATAGCTTCTAGCAAAAGAATTCCATCATGCTATGTTTCTAACAGTTTCTAGCTGAAATAGCGCAAACAGTAGGCCTAGGACAGGGATCATCCCTCTATACTCAGCACTGGTGAGGCTGCAGCTCAAATCCTATGTCCAGTTGTAGCTGTTTTTCCCGGGCGGGATGCCAGGGGCCCGCTACAGCCACTCTCACTCTCTCCTGCAAACAGGAGAGGAGGGAAATATAATGAACCATGAGTTGAGATAAGGACCATAAAATATTCCTTGCTAATCACTGTCACAGGCAAAACAGACTCCATGTAGGGATACTAGTTAAATTTATTACTAACAAGATCAGAGCTAGAGTAAGAAATATAACAAACGCCTTTCCCCACACCTCCTTCTCCTTCACATTAAACCTTGTGTCCCCTTGTGGCGCAGGGAGACAGGGAATGGAGGTTACGGTCAGCTGCTGTTATCTGCTACTGCTCAGGGAGAGGAGTCCTTCCCTTGCACCCCATGGGATCCCTCCCATGGGAGACAGTTCTTCATAAACTGCTCCAGTATGTGTTTCTCCCACAACAGTCAGTCCCTCTCACAAACTGCTCCAACGAGAGTCCATCCCATGGGCAGCAGCCCTTCAGACACTGCTGCCACATGGCTCACATTCCACAGGGTGCAGTCCCTCAGGCACAGGCTGCTCCAGCGTGGGCCCCACAGGCCACAGGTCCTAGCAAGAGAATCCTACTCCAGCGTGGGCTCCTCTCCCCACGGGCCACAGTTCCCTGCCAGGACCCTGCTCCAACATGGGCTTCCCATAGGCCACAGCCTTTTTCCAGCATTCACCTGCTCCAGTGTGGGCTCCTCCAAGGGCTGCAGGTGGATCTCTGCACTCCTGTGGTCCTCCATGGGCTGCAGGGGCACAGCTGCTTCACCATGGTCTTCCCCACGAGCTGCAGCTGGATCTCAGCTCCAACACCTGGAGCATCTCCTCCCCCTCCTTCTCCACTGACCTTAGTGTCTGCGTTGTTGTTCACAAGCTCTCATTCTGCTCTTCTCCGGCAGCCATCTTCATCTCAACTCCTTTTTAAACCCTTCCTTCTTAAATCTGTTATCACAGGGGTGTTCCTCTAACTGCTGATTGGCCTGGCCTTGGTCAGCAGCGGGCCCAGCCTGGAGCCGACTGGCATTGGCTCTGCTGGACATGGGGAAACTTCCATCAGCTTCTCAAAGAAGCCTCCTCCTCAGCCCCTCCACTGCTACCAAAAGCTGGCCATGGGGAAAAACAATACACCAGTTCTGGGCCTCTCACTAAAAAAAAGACACTGAGGTTCTGGACCCGATGCAGCAAAGGGCAAGAAAACTCATGGAGGTTTTGGAGCACAAGTCTTATGAGGAGTGGCTGAGGGATCTGTGTTTGGCCTGGAGTAAAGGAGACCCTGGGGACGGTTTGTGTGTGTGCACGATACGATGATGATGCCTCATCACAATCTGCAACTACTAGAAAGGAAGTTTTGGAGACATGGTGGTTGATTTTTCTCCCCATTTACAAGTGACAGGACCAGAGGAAATGGTGCCAGTACGCACCAGGGGAGGTTTAAATTAAATATTACAAAAAAACTTTTTCAATGAAAGCGTGGTCAGCCATTGGAATAGGCTTCACAGGAAAGTGATAGAATCATCATCCCCAAAAGTGTGCAAAAGGTGCTAGGGTATGGCACCTGCAGATATAGTTCAGTAATGAACATGGTGATGCTAGATTAACAGTTGGAATCAATAATTATTTTCCAATCCTAAAAATTCTGTGATACTATGAATAATGTGTGCTTTCATACATTCCTTTATCGAAAGAAGTTGGCAACTACAAGACAAGAAACCTATGATTGAAAGAAAAACTTTACTTGGGAGTTCTGCCACTCAGGCTTGAGAGATGAGTGTTATAGCCTTTGTCATCTCTACAGTGACTTAATTTCAAATGATTCTACCACTGTGGATTAGGAGAGCATCTGAATCTAATGACTTAGATAACAGAATATATTTTCAGAAATCCATGTCATATTGTCACTCAGTGTCACTATTAGTAGAATAATCTGCAAATAAGATACCCATCTATGAATTTGTTAGTGGCAAATACAAGTATCAAATGATTTTGGTAATCTGGGCTGGAAAAAACACCCAAAAATGTTCATAAATTATAGTGATATCTTAAAATGCTAGTTGATTATCTCCTAAATGAAATTAAAACATCAGTGTAAACTTTTATAGGTGAGAAATAACTTGCTTCTTACCAAACAATTCCTTTCATTATTGTTGAAAATTCACTGTAATTATACAATCCACTAAAAATAATAAAAAAAAAAGTAAAAAAAGAGGTAAATATCCTGAAAATACATGAGAATTTAAAAGCTAAAAACCCAAACCAACCCAAAATAAACAACAAAACCCCTCAACATCATCAAACCCTTTGTATTTATTGTCTAACTTTGGGTGTGGAAGGAGTCAATAGCAGTCAAATTCCAGTTATCTTTTTTTTCCCTAATAAAAATTAACAAAATTCCTGAAGTATCAACACAAGTAGTATGTGCATCTGCAGAAGTAGATGAGTATTAAGAGCATCAAAAGTTTCATTAATTCATTCACAAAAATAAACAGGTATGATTCGCAAAATAAGCATTCCTCTGTCTGTTATACCTGAGAGACATGTTGATAAATCATCTTTAACAAGATATTTGAGAACACAAAACCAGTGAATTGAAATAGTGGGTTTATTTTACAAATGATTGAAGCAATCTTACGAAATGCTGGGGAAAGAAGTTAAAAATCCCACCTCTTCTGAGACGACTACAGTACACAATTTCCACATTTCAGGAAGATGTAGCAGTCACATGGCATTCAACTAATCTGGGACAGAGTTTTCTCTCAAGGATTTCCATTCTGTATGCAGTAATTAAATATACATAGGACCAGAGTCAGATCCCAGCTGGAGGGGAGAAATATCCAAATGAATAAATGACTGTTTTATTCAAAATGGAACAGAATCCTCAAACATTTCAGAAAGCAATATATTTTTATAGTGTTCTATTCCCAGTGTTTCTTCAATCATTGTTAGGTTCTCTACTCAAAAGTTTGTTCTAGCTATGACACAAGGATGTGATCATATTTTTAGTATACTTTTTATTTTTCAAGGAAAAAAATAACTTTTTTATATACTTATTTCCAGAAGATGAATCAAGGAAACTCTTAGAGAAATACAGAAAATCACATAGACTACTAAAACAGGACTTGATGCCTATGTTCAGAAGGGCAGTCAAAGAATTAATGTCCCTATAAAGTCTACGTAAACAAAAGCCTGTAGTCCCACAGATACACATGTTCAGAAGCTCAGGTGTTAATCACGTAAACAGCTACAGTTGTTAAGAACTAGAACCAGGATGTCATTCATCTTACCTAGTTTTTGAGTTCTACAAGGTAGATGTCAACATTTAAACTAGTTATCTTCTCAAATCATTCATTGGAAATGCTTATCTATTCTCATTGAGAAGTTTAGGTGAGATTATAAAACCTATACATAAGATCTTAAGCAATTTGAATTTTTTACCCTTATTTCTCAATCTTTTGAAAGATTCAATTTGCTAGACATCTCAAAAAAACCCTCACGCTGAGAGCATTTGTCAAAACAAAATTAGAGAATATGGCGTTCCTGTGACGACTCACCCCTCCACATTTTCTAACATAATTGTCTAGTCATTTAAGCTTTATGTCAGGAACTGATTGAGATAAAATCAAACAAAATGAAGCATGATTTGACAGCCTACTGCTTCAGTCACTCTACTAACTGTAGAATTTCTATTCAATATTTCCTATTTTATTCTTATTATTAGAAAGGGGGAGAAGTGTTATTTCTAATTTGAATACTCCCAGAAGGAGACAAAAGTTTCCTCTTTCCTTAGCTCATGTGGGTGAATATGAATGAAAGGCCTGGGTTTTTTCAGCTCCTTCCTACCTAGACATAGAAACTTCCTGACCTGCTGATTTTTAGGCTAGGCAGTCTGAATAATTGAATTCCTCTCCACCCTCTCTATATTCACTCTCTACTCCACTTTCTTTAGTAGGCTGCTGCCCAAGTAAATGAGTTGGATTTGCTGGGGTAGAGTTAAGTGTCTTCACAGTGGCTTGTGTGGGATTATGTTTTGGATTTATGCCAAACATAGGGTTGATCATACAGAGATGTCTTTGTTATTGCTGAGCAGGGTTTACATAGTTTCCTGCCTTTCATACTGCCAGTCTGGCAAGGATGCTGGGTGTGCACGGGAGGCTGGGAGGACACTCAGCAGGGACAGGGAACCCACACTTATGAAAGGGATATTCCAGACCATATGACATCATTCTCACTCTGTAAAGGAAGGAAGAAGGAGGAAGGGGGTGAAGTTGGTGTAATGACACTTGGCTTCCCAAGTAACATCAAGTTATGCATGACGGGACCCTGCCCTTCTGAAGATGGCTGAACATCTGCCAGCCAATGGGAAGTAGTGAATTAATTCCTCATTTTTCTTTGATTGCATGCAGAGCTCTTTCTTTCTACGTTAAACTGTCTTTATCTCAACTCATGAGTCGTCCAGCTTTTACCCTTCCAATTCTCTCCTCGGTTCTGCTGATGGAGTGAGTGAACAAGCAGCTGTGTGGGTCTTGGTGGGCGGCTGTGGCTAAACCATGGCCATGAAGGTGGAATCTTTCATTCTGATTATTAAATCTCTAAAAAAAATATATTTTGGCCCTCAGCCTCTAAAAGAGCAGATATGAATACTGACACTGCTTAATCAGAGTTATGACCTCAGACAGTCAGTACTATTAGATTCTACTGTGGTGAAACAGTTTGTCATGGTCTAGCACCTGTTTTAAAATTGTTCCTTTTATCAAAACAGATAAATAAAGATTTCCCCTTTTCCATCCCCTTCACCCTTCCCCTCCCCTCCCCCTTTTTTCCCCTGGTTTTTCTCATGTTTTCTCACTCATACACTGGGCAGGGGGGTGGAGGAGAGAGGGGTGCTTCACAGCCCACTGCACAAGGGGAGGGGAGCCCGGCCCAGTTTTCTCCCATTTTTTACTGTGGGTGACCATGTGTCCCTTGGGCAGAACCTGCCGTGCTGCTGGTGCCTAACAGGGGGTCCAGGTGTGGGGATGAGGATACCACATCCCACAGGGCACGGTGGAGCGGGCACGTGGAGCATCCTGGAAGGCAGCAGCTCTGCATGAACTTTGCCAGCGAGGGCAGGAGGATCATGGGAAGGAACTATGACTATAACAGCCACCACAGCTCACAGCATTTCCTGTTTGCTCATTGGCTGCCAGTGAGAGAACAACCCCTTGCTGCTTGGGTTTGCCACAGCCGCCATTTTGCTTCAGCCCCTGAGGTTCCCCCCAGCACGCCGCTGCCTGCTTGCCTACGGACAACTACCAGCAGTCCTCAGAATCCCGGGAGAAAAGACTGGCTCCAGTCCAGCACCTTACCATCAGTTTGCCTGAACCCTAAACCCAATCTCCGGTCCTTGGGAATCTCTGATTTACCCCCATCACCTCTTGGTGACAACTCCCCAGCAACCCAGTCTCAGATCCCTACCCCAAACAACCCTGGTGGCCCCTCAGTGAATCCCTGGACCTCCATCTTCCTGTGGCAGATTCCTCGCTCCTGCAGCACCCCTGGAGACCACCACAGAGTAACTGCAACCCCCATCATCTCACATAGAGCCACCAGTACTCCCTGCAACTTCTCAAGCATCACTGCAGTGCAGGGCATCATAACAAAAAAAGAGTTTTGTGTTTGTTTTATTAGTTATACTGTGGTTCCTTTGTTTGTTGTTGATTTTCCCCAGTGTTTTCATTTTAATTTAATTTTTTTTAAAAAAATTTTCTTTTACTGCCTTTTATACATATTTGCATATTATATTTTGGTAATAAAAATTCTTATTTCTTTATACATCTTGTATCTCTGAATTTTTAAAATTGTAAGTTGTCCAATCCAGGACACAGTTCCTGTGTTCTTCACTTATTCAGTGCATACGAAGGTCATAATTATTTGATTATAATAAGCATAATTTGAAGAGCACTGCACAACTTTTGTGGCATGAGGTTTTAAGTCAAAACTGGGATGTAACGAGAAAGACATATGTAACTCACATCCACGGTGTGATATACATAAATTGACAGGCTCTTTTCAACTAACTTGAAAAATACTCAGCACTTGGTAAGCATAATTTGTACTTAAAGCACTTAACAAACATATATTTATTAATTGTAGAAGAAAAGTCTATTATTGTGCTGGATGACATCATTGTGATAAATTATTTAGACCATTAAAATAACATTGAGGATATTCTAAAGTTACAATCAGTAAATTAAGACAATTTTAAAGGGAAAGGAATTGAAATATTGCAGTCTATTGATAACTTGTTTCATTATTTCAGCATAAGGCCACAAAAAAGCCATTGCAGGAATATTCCTATTGATGTAAAAAATGGCAGTGAGGGCTGGGAAAAAAAATAAGATTGTCTTCATTGTACTGTGCTGACAAGTCTTATTTATTGACATATATTGCATGTGAGGCATATCCTAAATTTAATTTATTTTGAAAGAGGAGAAGAGAAGCTAAAATAATACAAACTTTATTCATGAGATCATACATACAGAAGTAGTATTTTGCAGCAGCTTTATTTATATAGTTGACATTACAAATTTGTTGTATAAAGTGCCTAAAATGATC
Organism: Serilophus lunatus; assembly: GCA_013399895.1. NCBI lineage: Eukaryota > Metazoa > Chordata > Aves > Passeriformes > Eurylaimidae > Serilophus > Serilophus lunatus. The sequence goes on from VXBA01001215.1 coordinate 102,366, forward strand.
CAAGAACAGACACAGTACTTCAGGTTTTTCACAACAACCAAGTAAGTGCTCACTAAGGTACAGAGCTTTACATAGTGCAGATATGTAGCATATTAAATTATTAATACAGCGTGTCCAGGCTATGATATGATGTCTTAGGTACATAAACATCATCTCGTGACTATCTTGTAGTTCTGGGACAATGGCATGTGATCACCTTTTCTTTCACCTATTGGCTGCATTAACCAAAACAATCTTTGGACTATAAAACCCAATGAATTTGCAAGAAAGAGGAGACTCCATTATAGACTCCATTTTGGCCCTTGTACAGTTTGTTTATAGACTGCGTTTTTTTCTTGGATTCTCTGATTATCAGCACCATGCACTCAAGGTCTGTATGTTTAGTGGGCAGTTATGATTTCAGAGGGTCCCAATCCTTGATGCCACCAAATAGATGATTCCATTCTAAGGGATCACAAAACACAACTGGACACACAGATGTATGAATCTTGTAATATTTGTTTTCTCTTTAGTGTTGCAATATGACAGACCAGTTAGCTCTGAAATAAGTTAATTGTGAACCATAGCTTTCATTATTGTTTGTAAGCAAAATGGAGATAACAAAGGAAAACAGATAGCCTAATAGGAGAGAGGGAGGGAGAAAGAAACAAAGGTGAAGCAAGAGAAAGGAAAGAAGGGAAGGAGAGACATAAGAGAAATAAAGGAAGGGCAAGGAGAATTCATTCAGAGGAGTGACAGAATTTGTTTCATATTTGTTACTATTAATTACATATTAAATACAAAGAACTGAAGTCACCTAAGAGTAAAAACAGGCAAGAACATAAGATACAGAAACTCCAAAAGTAACAAAGACTAAGATAGAAAGAGTAAGATAGATACTGAAAACTCAACAAGAATCAGCATGTTCCAAAGCAAGATTGCTAGCAGGCAAACAGAAGTACACAGTGGCATTATCAGAGAAGGATACTGACTCTAACGAAGTATATATTTATAGTGATTTTAATAACTTACATAGACCAATAGTTTATACAGGCTGAAACGTAACACAACGAGGCAAATGTAGCTCTGAGATACACAAGACAACTATGACAATATCAGTTAAAAAAAAAAAAAAAGAAAGAAAAATTTAAAAAATCTATAGTCCAAATAGGTAGTAGTATCATAGTACTATGATTATGCACTTCTAAATCACTGAGTTTTCATAACCTCTAAGGACCTCAAGTCTCCTCTATGATTCCACTGGTATCCTGGCTGGAGTATAAAGATGTCCTGGATAAGGTGTTTGTCTTATATACTGCTAGGGTCATCAATACTGATCCTTCTGCTGGTGCATCCTTGCAATCTTTCATTTGTTTTTTTTTTTCATTTCCTAAAAATCCTTGGACCTATGCACATCCTTCTGGATTTTACATCTACAGATTCTGTGGACAAATCATTGCTTATCCCTGCCTCATCATCTCCAGAACTGATGGAAAGATAACTATTTATTTTGTCTTCATCCTACATCTCTTCCCTCAGATTGTGGTTCCCAGGTCAGACACAGAGATAACCAATTATTTTGATATCATTCTGTAGCCGTCTCAACCTCACTTTATTTGGTTAACCACCCTCTGCTCTAATGAGTTTAATCAGCAATATACTCAATTTTTCCATGTTAATTCAGAAGTTTCATTGTAGTCTTACAAAAATGGTTAGGATTTTTTAATTTTGCAAAGTCAACCTTTCCATTTTCTTTTATCTTGCTGTGAAAAAATATTACATACAGGTACTCGAGGGCCAGACAGTGAAGAGATTTTAGGAAAAATTATTTCCAAGGCTGAGAATGCTAAACATAACAGCACGAACACCGACCCCAGGAAAACAATACACTGCTGTTCTTTTCAGTGCTTTTTATAATTTCTCCTGGCCTGTGGCTGCCAATGTCTGCAAGAACTTACCTTCTCATAGCAAAGAGCCAGTTCCTCTGGAATACAGGAAAAGAAAGCACACAAGCACATCCCTGTGAAAGATGCCTCTCTCTTGGGCAGGAAAAATCCCTTGAGCAATATAAAGCCTCATCTCCTCAAAATAAATCTTCTAAAAGATAAATAAAATAAGTCTTCTACACTTACACTTGCCCTAAACAGGGTTACCAATTCTGTAAAAAGAACCATCTCAGCTCAACTGCTTCCTATCCTGTGCTATAGGTCCCAAAGCTCCTCTGCCCTTAAGATTCCCCTTACAAGGTGACACTTCCTCACTGTCATGGTTTCAGCTGGGATATTTAGTAGTTGTTAAATAGAGCTTTCCCTCAGTCAAGGACATTTCAGTTTCTTGTAGTACTCCACCAGTGAGGAGGCGGTGAGGACCCAAAGCAGCCCAATAGATATTGCAGACCGCATGATGTCATGCTCAGCATATCACTAGAGGTAAAGCAACTGCAGGGGTTCTGCTTGGGAACAGGCTGGGTCTCCATTGGTTTAACTTTTTGTCATTTGCATTGCTTGTTTCTTTTTAGTTTTATTTCTCTCTCTCCAATTTCCCTTTTTTTTTAATTATTATTATTATTATTATTATTATTATTATTATTATTATTTTAATTATTAAGCTGTTCTTATCTAAACACATGTGCCTTCTTTTACTCTTCTGATTTTCTTCCCCATCCCTCTATGGTGACCATGAGTGAACATTGTGTGATGCTGACTTGCTGGCTGGGGTGAAACCATAATACTTACCTAACAGACAGGATCAGGAAACAGAACATCTTAAGTAGGTGATACCAAGGATGATGAAAGCTCAGTGATTAGGTTTATGGTTAATCTAATATCATGTTAGTCCCAGTCCATTAATACGTATATAAGTGATGAATACTTGCTGCATATTGCTGTGAAGGATTTCCTTTACCTTTTATTTTCTCTTTTCATTTCTCTTTTCCTTTCCTTTTTCGATTTTTCTCTGTCTTTGTCCCTTTTTCTTCATTTTTTCCCCTTTTCTCTTCCTCTTTTTCTCTCTTCCTCATTTTCTTTCTTAATATTACTTTTTTTGCACTTCTTACACTTATTCCCCTTGAATACAGTATCAGATTTTCTTAGATTGGCCTTAGTTATTTAGTATTACTTTCATGAGGGACTCAAGAGCAGAAATAATTATGGTTTCTGACTGAGAAACCATTATGCTTTATAACTTATAAATGAAGTGAAAATATGCTTTTAGAACTACATCTTGTCATTTCCTGGCATTATTTGATCTTGTTTTATGAGAGAATGTCATAGGATAGAACATAAGACATTCTACAGCAGCTTCCATCAGCCTGCGTACGTCACTTATGGCTGCTCTAATGTTCTAAGAAGAACTATCCAGGAATTTTAGGGTTCTGCCATTGTCAGGCATTTTTTTTAAAAATCAAATTTGGAAAACCTGAAAAATCAACATGATTGATAACTATTCCAACAGAAGTCATGTCATGTAAACAGTGTGTTGGTAAACCTTGTTTAGAAGATTGTACGATAGTACTTTCAAAAAAAGTTATGATTATCCATATATGTTGCAGTGGTTTAACCCAGGCTGAATGCCAGGGCTTCACTACAGCAATTTTCTCCCTTCCTTCTGCTAAACAGTACAGAAAATATAACAAAAGGCTTTCCAAGTTGAGATAAGGACCATAAAGGATTCCTTGCTAATCACCATCACAGGCAAAACAGACCCCATATAGACATAATAGTTAAATTTATTACTAACAAGATCAGAGCTTAAGTGTGAGAGACAATAAGAGACACCTTTTCCCCCACCCCCTTCCCGTTTACATCCAACCTCCTCTCTCCCCGTGGCGGGGAGGGTGTTACGGTCAGCTGTTGTTATCAGCCACTGCTTCGGAAGAAGCGTCCTTCCAACTGTTTTCCCATGGGGTCCCTCCCACGGGAGACAGCTCTTCACAAACTGCTCCAGCGTGAGTTTCTCTCACAGGATACAGTTCCTCTCACAAACTGCGCCAGTTGAGAGCCCATCCCATGGGCAGCAGCTCTTCACACACTGCTGCCACATGGGTCACATTCCACAGGGTGCAGTCCTTCAGGGGCAGCTGCTCCAGTGTGGGCCTCACAGGCCACAAGTCCTAATAGGAAATCCTGCTCCAACATGGGCATCCCACAGGTTATAGCCTCCCTCTGACCTCCACCTGCTCCAGTGTGGGGTTCTCCACAGGTTGCAGGGGTATCTCCACACTCCTGTGGTCGTCCATGGGCTGCAGGGGCACAGCTGCTTCACCATGGTCTTCACCAGGGGCTGCATGAGCTGGATCTCAGCTCCGGTGCATGTAGCCCTTCCTCCTCCTCCTTCTGCACTGACCTTGGTGTCTGCATTGTTCTTCACAGGCTCTCACTCTGCTCCTTTCTGGCAGCCATCTCCATTTCTCTTAACTTTTTTTTTCTTTCCTTCTTAAATATGTTATCACAGAGGTGTTCCTTTAACTGCTGAATGGCCTGGCCTTGGTCAGCAGCAGGCCCAGCCTGGAGCCGGCTGGCATTGGCTCTGCTGGACATGGGGAAACTTCCAGCAGCTTCTAGAAGAAGCCTCCCCCTCAGCTTCCTCGCTACTACCAAAACCTGGCCACAGAGAAAAACATACATATGTATATATTGCATATGTAAGTAATAACCTTGGACCAAAAACAACCACATAAAAAAAAATAGTAGTTCTTTTTTTCATTATTAGTCATATCTACATTGGCCTTTGTCCAAATGGCCTACATACAGCTTTCTGCACATTTTTTCCTATACTAAATTTCCAAAATCTAAATAGAAGAATTCTAGTCAGGTTAAGATCAATTGCTAGTAGAAAGAAACAAAAATCCATAGAATCCTAGCATGTAATATTAACATACTTATCAAAAGTTATCAAAAGTTGTTCTACTGTCTACCTAGGTTTTAATTAATGATCAATTATAAAATTAAGAAATAGGCAGAGACAAAAGACTTTTCTGAGGGAGCAGAAGAGAAACTCCAAACTTAATTCTCCTTTCCATAGAAAGGAACAAAAGAACTCAGGTCTAAATTGTGAAACATCAAAGCAAATTCTACCCTATGAACTGTGATGCTTCAATGAAGTCTAGATAGATATTTTTGAGTTTGGTATTTTTTGTTGCACCAGGTGCTGCTAAGGTTCTCTTAACAATAACCAGGAAGAACCCTGCGCCCCATCTGTAGTTCCCAGTGAAGGAAGTGAAACTAGATGAGATCTTCTAGATAAGGCTTCTTTCATATCTTCACACTGCCTGTTCTGGCCCCAAAGTTTGCTGCTGAAGTCAGAACAATGGTTTCTCTGAGAGCAGGGTTTCACTCAAGAGTTTTTAATGCACCTATGGAGTTTGAAAAAGAATCTTAAACCCATCAAAGGTCAAATGCTTCAATTTCTGATAGGGTTATTCATTTTTAGTGTTAGAGAAGTTGAAGAAAAAAAAATCAGATACGATGATTTAATGATTATAAAAGACATTCCAGAAGATGTTTAGTAAGAATTACATATCCATAGGAGCACTATAAAGTAAGCACGGCAACTCTGGGGCAGCTGTTCTTCTAAAGCATGGAAAAGTCAAAAAGTTTTCGATTATTTTTTTAATATTCAAGTAACGTAAAAATAAGATTTCTGTGATTGACATAGCTTTCAAGATAATGTAGTGTATATTTTTTGTCAGATATAATAAGATGCAGACATTTCAAATACACACCAATATAAACTTAGTTCTTAAAATGTATATACAGGAAAATATTTTGGACTTGAAATATATGTTGCACTGTATAAAAAATTGATGTAGTGAAGAGAGAAGCTTACAAGACTTACTCACCCTAGTGCCACAACCTGGTTTCAAAGCCATATAAGCATAACTGGGAATATTACTTTTTTTTAATACCCCAAAAAGATTTCACTTAACCAGTCTTTTGCAAAAACATGTGGTCCATCGACCACTGAATGCCCTCCCAGCAAGAGTAAGAGATACTGCAGCCAATCAGCATCTCCAGGGGTATGGTGTTGGTGGGCAGGCTGCCAGGCAGGCCTTCCTTGATTGACAGGAAGCCACACGCTTAAGCCATGTGATTATCCACGGACTTGTTGATTTTGGCTGTAGATCATGTGCTCTGCGGGCAGGGTAGTCATAGCACAGGCCTGAACATATGCTTCAGTCCTTACCATGTGGCTGCAGGCTTCTGGCTGTTCCACATGCGTGCACGCGCGCACACACACACACACACACATTAGCCGGTTTTTTCTGACCCAAATGATTACTGAAGAGAGATTCATGTTCAGGATCTCACACCTGGACAAGGCAACTCAACCTTCCTTCAGAGCAGAAAAAAGTGTGTAAAGCTGAAAAATGATTCTGAAGTTTGAGATGGGGAAGGAGGGAAGGAAATACTAATAAAGAGGAAATATTTAAACAGTCAAGCACACAACAAAAACAAATAAATAATGGAAAAATAGAGACAAGAAAAGATAAAATTATATATAAAAAAGAAAGAAACATGTGGGGTTTTTACACAGTCCAAAGGAATTGGATGGAGTTTACCATCGCCCAGAAAGACATTAGGAATTACTAGGCTGACAACAGGGCTCAAAGAAATGGCCTGTCCTGCTAAGACTGACAGGGTGAGCTAGACAGAAAATTATTTTCAAAAAATATCTATTTTTATCCTCTTACTCTGAGTTTATTTCTTTAAAAAATATAGTTTTATTTCTTATGTTCAAAAATCGCTTACCATTAAATATTCAAAATTCTTTCAATACATTTTGTGGTATTCTGGAAAAAAATATTGTGAGCGCATCTGCCTCACATCACTGGTCAATATGAGATTTCCTCATTAAAAAACCCAACAAATAAAAATTAAAATGTGTGTACAGATAGGAAAAGAGTTTTGAAAAGAGAAAAATATGTAATACATTTTTGATTGATCAGCTTCAGTGAAAAATCCAAGATTCTCTTGTACTAAGAATCACATTATGCTTAGCAGAACTGAAGAAAAGTTACATGTACAAGGCAAGACCAATAAAGGCATATGGGAATATCAAAGATACTTTAATAAATTATTTAGTTTGACAGTATGCCAACCATGGCAGCTACAATTTTTCATAATTTAAATAGTTCATTGATCTAAGAGGTGGTAAATACAGCTGAAAGGAACTGTGAAATTGTTTCTACAATAATAAGCTCATATATAAAAATAATGTTTGCATTAGTAAATAGAAAAAAAAAACAACAAACCTGCAAATTGTTTTTGTGTTTGTCTGATTTAAAAATTAACAGAAGTAGACAGACCTATTTTCTTTGCTCCCAAAAAAGGAACTGGACACACTAATAGTATCTTTCCCCACTGAACAGTAAATGTTTCACATTTCACTTAGCTTTTTGCTACATTTGGTACAGTAATCTCTATCAAGGAGTAAATTGACTTTCCTTTTACAGATCATTAGCAGCTGCAATCAGCAACAGAGTTTTCATGAACTGGTTCTAGATTGTCTCTAAGTTCACACATGAGTTTGTTCTGCACAGTAAAGCACACTAATAAAAAGAAATATTTCCTTGAACTTTAATGCACAGTTTGAAAATGACAATAAACTAGAGAAGTAATTATGGAAGTTTGTCCATCTTTCATTCAGAAAGGCCTAGACTTTCTGGAGGAATACACCAATGGGAAACTGATGAAATTTGAGGAGAACATAGGCAAAGTCCTTCATCTAAGAAGGAATTAGCCCTTGAATAGACGTAGGTTCAAACTTACTAGCTAGGGAATAGCTCTTCAATGAACATCTATGAGCCCTGATAGACAGCAAGATGAATATGAGTCAACAGAATACAACAGTTTTATGTATGACATCAACATAAGCAGAGCCAGTAGACAAAGAGAAATGATTATCACTTTGCATTTACTACATGTGGAAAGACTCATAAACCCTAACATAAAAAACAAGACCTCAAAAAAATGGAGTAGGGCTGTCAGTGTAAGGCCACTGAGATTGTTGGTCTTTGAGGCACTTGCCATACGAGAACAAAAAGAATAGGTGTTGGTGAGTCAAGAAAAGAGATGGCTTTGGGAGCACCTCACAGGAGCCCCCCAGTTCTGAATTTACTAAGAAGAGTAAGCCAGGCACTTCACAAAAGGGAATGCTAGGAGGAAAAGAGGCAGTGTGCATAGGTAGAAACAAGACAAGCTCAGAATGGATTTGAACAAAATTTTTTGCCATGAGGACAGTTAAAGAGTAGAACAGATTGCACAGAAAGGTTGTGCAGTATACGTTCCTGTCAGGTTTTGTTCCTGTCTGACTTAGATCCTGAGTAACCTTCTTTAACTTGATCACTGACCCTGTTTAATTAGTAAGTATTGAGCCTACGTTGTTCTGTGGAGTTTTTCTGTCTTAGCTGCATTTTACTTTGTTAAATTTCTTAAGGTTCTTGGTAAGTCATTTCTCTCTCCTGTCAAGGACTGTCGTAATAACATCCTTTCCTTCAAATGCATCATTTTCTTTCAAGTGCACCCAGCCCCATCCCTTTTTGATAATATCCACAGATTCCTTGAGGGAGGTTCCCTTCACACTACCCAGATAAAGATTTTTGTGGTGGTTTAGGACCACTTTTATCGTCTGGGGGCAGGTGACAAAAAACTGAATAGAGTTGCAGCAGGTGAACAGTTTATTACAGGGGGTTTAAATTAGGAAAGTAAGGATAACCCACAGGGACCCCAGAATTACACAAAGGAGCACCAGATACGCAGGGGGGGAAAAAAAAAAAAAAGGAAATGTTCCTTTCAGCTAAATGACTAGCTGAAAAAAGCAGTTGGGAAGGGTAGGAAAAGCTGTCTCTCCCTTCCCTCTCTCTTTGGAAGCACTTCCGGCCCTTCAGTCTCTCTGAAAAACACAAAAAGAAATGAAAACAACTCCCTCCCACCACCTCCCCGAGAGGGTTACTTGCTAGCAAGCTGGAAATGGCTCTCATGCTGAGAGAAATGGGTGGAACTCGTGCCACGAGGCCTGCGACTGAGGAGGGGAGCAGCTGAGGTCTTCTATTCACAGCAGCAGCCGAAGAAGAACCCGGGGCACGTCCTTGCCTCGACCTTTAAGCCTTCTCCTTCTCACGTGGATCTCGTCGCTTTCTTCGGGGCCAAGCTCCCTTTCCATTGGTCAAGCCAGCTGGGCCCCTCCTTGTTTCTGGTGTTTTCCCATTGAAGAATCACGAGATTTCAGTCCCGCCCGCCATCTTTGTTTTCATGGCTGCAGTACCTTGAGACACCCCAGCGCCAACACAGTGCCAGGGCCGGCCCTCCATTGCTGTCCAAAAGTGGCAGCCGTGCTCAGGTTCCCCGTCCAGGGCCAGCCCGGCGCTGCCACGCCGCGGCACTGCCCTAGCCGCCGCCTGTGAGCACGCTGGGGCTTCCCCTGGGAACGGTGGAGGCAGAGGGAGGATGAAAAAGCAGGACCGGGGCCATCTTGGCTGGGCCAGTGGTGGGGCTGCCGCCTGTGCCACCTGAGCTGGGACTGAGAGACCACGCACACTGTGCGGGGAGGGGTGGGAGCGGGTGGGAGCAGGTGGGAACGGCACCCTCCCATCCCCACTCCGTCCTGCTGTCCTGGGAGGCCAGGGAGTCGCCCCCACCCATCCCGAGATGGCCCTGGGGGAAACGAGAAGCTGCAGTCGTCTGGCCCCTGCCCTGTCCCGTCCCATGCCCCTGCAAAACAGCAGGAGCAAGGACCGTCCTGTCCCCAGCTCAGCCCAGGACCCAGTGGGGCACAGGGAGAGCAGCCCCCTCCTCCCCCTCCCCAAGTCCCAGGAGAGCAGCTGGCGCAAGGGCCCCCTCCCCCTCCCCACAGTTTTAAGGGAAATGGAATTTTAACTCAGGCAGGTAATGGAGTTTCTTGCAGTCTTCCCCCTCCAAAGCCCTCTTTGACCACCCCTCGCGATCCCACCCCACTCAAACCAGTACAACTTGAAAATTTAAAATTTCGAGTATCAAAAGCGTTCTAGATACCTTTGAGGAACATCAATATTGATTGGCCTCTAGATTGGCTTTGTACTCTGATTACCACAACATCCAATTTGTGCCAAACATCAAATTCTCTCACCTTAAATCCCACCTGTCCAAACCGTGACTCACCAGTTTTGCGATAAAGATGCTGTGGAAAACAATATCAAAAGCCTTGTTAAGGTCAAGGCAAACAGCATCATTGCTCTTACTTCATCCATCAAACAAATAATCACCAGATGGCTATCAGGAATAATTTGTTTGGTAACCAACTTCTTGTTCTTCATGTATTTGAAAATGATCCCATATCAACCCAGCTTCGTTCCTCCATTCCTGACTGGTCTATCTCCAACCTCTCAAGTAGTGCAGGGGAGATATGGAATAAGGGTTTCAGACAGTTCACAACAGAGTTTGTGTCTGTGTCTGAATATAAATTGCTGAATCCATTCCTGAAAACTTGGGCAATGTGTCTTTACTTGTGCTGGGTTTCATCCCTTGATTTTTGGCATATCATAATGGATTATGCTTTGAGGATATTTTACTTATTAACTATCTCTCTTCACCCTTCAAAACAAAACTCAGAAACAGCCTCTGCTTCCCTGTTCTGGGATCTGCTCTGTTCATCATCTTGTTCTCTTCTCTCCAGACCTGAAATTTTACAATCTTTTCTTGTTGCTGTTCTTGTAGCAAAGGCTTCTATCATCTCCGTAATTTTAGCCAATTCTTGAACATTAAGCTGTAGGTCCAGCAGACTGCTTCTTCTAGTCATTTCATTGGTCATGTATATAAGAAATTCTCTTGAACACAGACCGAAAACCTCCTTGATTGCTTGTATCTAGCAGTACCATCCTTTCAACAGAGAGTTCTCGATGGCACAGAGACTGTGATCATGAAATTTCTTCCAGTTGTCTGAAGATATCTCATTCTACTTTTCTTTCTTGAATACACAATAAGAGAAGTTGCCTACCACAAAGTTATACATGTCGATCTCTCCTCTGATATTTTGCCATAAGTACTCAGCTTGAAGGAAATAAAGAGAACAGCTGACAAGAAGAGAGTAATAAATTGTACCACATATATTTGGGTTTTATGAGAGTTTCAGAGAGCAGTCTGGAGGAAGAGCTTGGCAGCTCACTGAAACAGCAATGAGGCTGAGTCAAAGGTATCTATGTCAAACTGTTACCATTTGAGTTATAGAGGTGATAGATTGAGCCTTTGCTGTGGTTTGAACCACTGTTTTTCACTGGGGGCGAGGCCAACGATGACAAAAAGACTAAACAAATTTGGACAGCAGGGAAACAGTTTATTCATCTGAGGCTCAACCAGGGGGAAGAAACAACTTATGGGAACCCCAGGCTTAACACAAAAATACACCGAAGTCATGCCAAAAGGGAAAGAAAAAAAAAGAAAGGAACAATTGCTTCTCAAAGGCCGAGCAGGCTGGCTGAGGAAAAGCAGGGGAAAGGAAAGGGAAGCCACCTCTCTCTGTCTCTCTCTCTCTGATGGTATCACTCCCAGCCCTTGAAGTCCCTGCAAAACACAAAGAAGTGAAAAGCACCCCCTACCCCAGGAAGCCACTCGGGGAAGCTTTTCACTTGTGATTATGCTGGCTTGGCTCTGGTGCCGATGAAGGTGGGCGGAGCCAAGCCATGGGGTCTAGAAGCTGGGAAGAGAGGGGGCGTGCTGCTCCCCAGCTCGCAGGAAGCTGAAGAGAGGGAGTTACATGGTCAGACTTTTTAAGCCCTCCAAGTCCCATGCGAATCTCGCTGTCTTCTTCCCGGCTTAGCCATCTTCTGATTGTCCAGTGGTCTGGGCTCCACCTCTCTTCCGGGATCTTCACTTCCAGGCAAAATGGCGGTTCCTGCCAAAAACCACATGTTTGGTGCTTGGAGGCTCCATCTTTACTGGCTGCGGGTCACCTGCGGCACCCTTGGAGTGGCTGCCGCCTACCCAGGGCACACGCCGTCTGTGGGAACCCTCCCCAAGAGGGGTCCCGGAGGCTAGAGGGACTGCAGGAGCTGCCCAGAGCAGCCGCTGTGCCCACACCACTGCACAGGGGCCACTCCTGGGGCTGCTGCCCCAGGTGGAGACTGTGGGACCCCCCACCAGGCTCCTTCATGGCAGCGCTAGGTCAGCAGCACCCGCTGTCACCCATGCTAGCAGGGCCAGGATCGGCCACCACTGCCCATAGCCGGGGCCGGCTGCCACCTGGGGGGACAGGGAGCGACGCTGCTGCACGCCAGCCGGGAGCCGCTGCTGGGAACTGCCGCTGCTGCTTGCACCTCCGAGCCAGGTCCACACTGCATAGGTGAGGGACCTGGGCTTGCTGCTGCAGTGGGCGCTGGCTTCAGGCGCGGCCACCGCCAGGAGCTGCCGCTGCTTGCGCTGGCTCTGCACTGGCTACCCTACCACGCTGGGTCCGTGCACTCCATGCTGCACTGGTGAGGGAGTCGGGCATCGTTCCCCACCCACCTGGAGTTGGGGGAAACTGCTGGAGCCTGCTGCGCCACCGTGAACCGGCAGCCGCCACTGAGGAAGGGGGGGTGTGCAGGGCAGTGCCGTGCCGCCCGCCCACATCTCTGCCGCCGAGCTCTCAGTAAGTCCCTGCATCGGTTTCACAGCCTCCCTCCCCCCAGCCCCGGAGGGCAGGAGCCGGGGGGGAAGAATTCTGTCCCCTCACACAGACCAGGGCTTTCTTTCTTAAGGAAAGAAACAAGGTTTTACAACAGGGATTCAGTGAGCAGTTCCAAACCCTTTCCCTCCCCCTAGAAACCCCCAGGACCACCCCCATCCCCTCAAAAGACCCCGCACCCCCCCCCTCAAACCCGCACAGCCTTACATAGAGACAGCAGTTAGAACATGTAGCTAAAAAAAAAGAAAGGAGCTCTAATAGTAGCAATGGACTTTTCAGTTTGAAAGGAGCTAGCTGAACACAAGACCTGCAATTGAATTGAAATATTTTGTTTTTAGTTTCATCATATCCAGAATTAACTCAGGATAGATACTGTCTATAAAGTTAGGCAATATATTTTAACAGCGAAAAAACACATAACCATTTTACTGAGTAGCTGATAAGAGAAGAACTGAAAAGAAATAACTTTGGTTAAGCAGAAATGTCAATTAATAGTAGGTGATATTTGGCATAATTGTGACCATTCTTAGCAAAGTCACTTTTTTGCAAGTATGTAAATAAAATTTATTCTTTAAGAATTGATACACTGTTATCACAAAATCATTCTTAATATTTTTTCAAATATCATTATATTGTAAATAAAAATTATTTAAAGTGTAATCGTTTTTCTCAGAAGTTTTGCATTAAATAGCCTTTTAAGGAAACAATAACAGCAACAAAGAATGTATAAAAAATTATTATTAGTGTAGTTTTACAACTCTCCACCACAGTAGAAGAGATTTTTACAAGCAAATTGTATTTGTGATTACAGAAATTTATCTGATTTGTGAGATTTAATTGGATGTAAAAAGGTATCTTTAATATCTTCTGACAGAGGCAGAATGATTAAGCATAAGTGAGGTACAGATGAGAAAGAATAGAGTTCATTGTAGCATAAGCAGCTATCCTGGGAGAAAAATCACAGAGGAACAATGGAATAAATTGCAGTTGATGGTAAAATTGGCTGAATTGTTTCATATTTTCTTTTAGCTAAAACCTCGCTCTGCTTTCACTACTACTTTCTGGGGTTAAAAAATATTTTAAACTTCTTTTAATGTATTGCAAGTATTTTGGAAAACAAAGTTCTTTTCAACCTAATCCCTATATGGAAATAACCAACATGAATTTACAGTAGTATCCATAAATCCCATGTACCTTATCCTGGACACTGTCATGATGAATCCTCAACTCAACACGAGTTTTTCGCTCTGGAAGTTAATGACAGTTCTGTGCCACTATAGGCTACCCACATAACCCACTTATGTCAGTCTAACTGTTAACATGCAATTTTCTGCCTTGTCCTTCGTTCAAAAAAGGAGAAAAACTAAAAAGAAAAAAAAAAAAAAGAAGAAAAAAAGAGCTAAGAAAACATCTAATACTATTTAGGATTTTCTGTGTGAGATGGGAAGCTCTGAAAATTTGATGTAACTTTAGAGGTTTGATTTTATGTTATTCTTAAAATGCAGGAATGCATGCATGGGCTACTTTGAACACTGCTGCTTCACTGCACATTTTCAAGAGTGTGTTATTAGTCCTGCAGCCCCTGAAGTACAATATAAACCCAATCTGTAGAAATTAAATACTTTAACTTAACTAATGAAAGCATGATAATAGTGGGAGCAATACACACACACACACACACACAAAAAAAAAAGAGGCAGTTTAATATTGTGCCTGTAGAAATTTGATTGTGTAGGCCTCATTTTAAAGCCAAGGTAACTTTTACATGTTTCAAGATACTATAATTATTATGAGACCTTTCTGCAATTAATATCTTTTCTGAAAGTCAGTTCAAGGAGGCTTCACTCATTAAAATAGTCTCAAGCAGCTTGAGGCTCCTCTTTCACCACAACTTGCTGTTTGCAAATGAAGAGTATGTTATAAGATCAAATAATAACCATGATCTCCTGAGAGATGTAAATCAGCAAGATACACCAAGGACTTTCTTCTTCTAGGATGTTATTAAACTGTGAAGGTTTAATGATTCATCACTTTCAAGATCACTTTCAGGATCTTCTAGCCAAGCCATCACCACTGGTGATAGAGCTGCTAGGACCTAGCAAAGCAGCAGCACACAGCAACAATACAGTCCTTGCCTCTACTGATTGGTGCTTTCCTAGACAGCAAAAACTCCAGGTGTATTCTGATGAATATAGCGTATTTTGGGGAGGTGTATTATAAGGAGTTTTGACCAACTAATGTTTAATCTAATATCTTATTAAATCCCTAATATCACATTAAATCCCTTGATAAGTGCCTACTAGCTAATAGATATTCACTTTATACTTTTAAATTATTTACAATCTACTTTGGAATCAGCTAAAGATGTCCAAATAAACTGTCTTGTAAGGTGGGCCACAACTTCTCTGTAAAGGCTACCTTACCTTCTAGATGTAACAGCTGAAGTTAGTTACACCATGAAAAACAACAGGCCCTCTGAAACAGTCTTTCTCAGAGTTAACACTATTGAAACTTACGCCTCCTACATACATTTCATTGCAGTTAAGCCCAAAGTGGTATATTAATAGTCCCATATGTTCTCTGATAGCACTAATTTCCATAATTTTATAAAAGATGACTGGTGATCACATACAGCCTCCCTTCCCACACATGGCATATTAGATTAGATAAACCCAGATGAAATTCTGAATCATTTTTGATAGGTGTTGGGCATAAGGGATGAAAATATTTCTTTTTGTTAAACATTGCATCTGAAACATTCTTATGAAACCTGTGTCTTCTTCTACTGACTTAAATTTTCTGAGAAAAAAACAACAGAATAGTTACATCGAAGTTATATATAAACTAAACTTAATTTCTGTACAACCTTAGGATGATCATGCTACTATCCCAAAAGGTGTCCTTAGTAATTCAGAACCATTTTAGTAACTGTGGTAATGCCAATTCCCTATTCATAACTTGGAAGTAAAATTAAAATCTGATATATTTGTAAGCCTTCCCACGTCTTCTAGACTGCACGTGTGTATTTACCAGCAGAAAAGAGTAGATATGCTGCATTAAGTAGATATTTATTTTATGCATGAAGCCTTTTAATTCTCTAAGGAAAAACTGTGTCTAGTCTTTTCATAGGAATCACAAAAATGTATTTGGATCTAAATTAAGAGATGAGATTAGCCTATACAAATAAAATAATAACAAAATTATAAGCCATTCCTTTGTACTCAGTATTAAAATATTACCATTATTTTCAGTGTTTACAGGATGTCTTTACTCCTACAAATATAGAAAGAGAAAAAACACAAGTTCAATGTCACATCATTTACAAGCATGCTGAATAGCACAGAGCATGGATTCCTTAGAGGATTCTACTGCTGATCTCTTTCTTCCTGAAAGAAATGAAATTTTATTCCTATTCTGTTTTAATTCCTTTTGAACAGGTACTTCATGTTAGAAGCTTGTCTCTTATTGCACTTCTCTGTCTTTGCATATTTACTATTAGACTTTTTGAGGGCCTCTGTAGTTAGAATTACTGAATGACTTTTGAAAAGAAAATAAATTATTTCAATGTTTGTTGTTTACTGAACAACCTTTGATGAACCTCGACAGTATCTATTGGTTTTTTTTCCAGAATAATTTGGACAAACTTTCTTTTCATAAATATTTAGTTTAGCATTGTGAACGAGTCCTTGAATTTTTAAACATTGGTTCTCTTTTTCCACTTCCCAGTCATCTGTTGTTGATGAGCTGCTGGTTTGAAACCATCTATATTGTACAGATGGTTACTCAGCTCTATTTTCCTTGATTTTATTAGGTTTCTAGTATAATCTATTGGTCTTCATTCTGTTGTTGTATAGGATCTACAAAAATGTCGGTTTGCAGCAGATCCTGAAAACACAACCCTCAAAAGAGTTACAACATGAGAAACTCTTTCCTTTTCTGAAGGATGGGCACAGGTACAAAAACCTCCAACTTTTAGCCTTTCTAACTGTGGCCTGATATATGCTGAGACTCTCATTACCAATTGGCTCATCACATTCTATGTCCTTGGAAAAAGATTTAGTATCATTTTTACAACCTTGGTAAGCTGTTCCCAAAACTCTTTCTGACTTACTATGTTGCATTGTCATCTGCAAAACTTCCCTGCTTGTTTATTTAGATACTACTTCAACTTCTTAAGAGACTCTTCCCTAACAATGATCACTCAACATTTAATTTACCTGCATAACCTTTACTTAAACTCTCTAGAAGTGACAAATTTTGGTCACTGGTGCTTAACATGATCAATTTCTCATATGATTCCCTTCTATTTCCTATCTGGATGAAGTTCAGTTTCTTGAAAATACAGCAACTAATGGTTTTAATTGAGAGCTCTAATTGACTGCTGGGAAGAGGCTTCTATTTTCTTATTCTTTTTTTGGTTTTTCATTCCTGAATTCATAACAGCTCACATTAAACAAAAGAAAAAAATAGATTTTATGATAATTTTGTAGATTAATGTTAAAAAAGTCTAGAGTCAAGTGGAAGTTTGAAACCATTTAAATGAAGAGGAACATTTGTTTGTCTTTCTCTATGAAGGATCAGTTTTAGCAGTACCCTACCATATGGAAAAATTGCTTCTAGGTTTATCTAAAAGATTTTCAAGCTTTCTTAAACAGTTACTTAACCTTAAAGGAGATTTTACCCTGGATCCTAACAGGATGAACACATTTAAGCCTGGAGATACAGTAGTGTAAAATGAGCTATTCAGTATGTTGTTTAGAATCAGACATTAAGGATAAGGGAACTGATCTGTATTACTTCTGCAGGTATACAATTCCAAATATTATACAAAATTTATCTGTCTCTAATGCTTTACAGGGATTGCCTCAAATAGCTGTAAACATGCACAAGACTTTGCAAATAAGATACCTGTGTCTGAAAGCTACATAGCTGTACAGCACAGCATAATGCTCAAGCCAAAATGTTTTAGACTTTGCTTGTGATGTCTTTTCTTCCAGCATTTATTCCCGAGAAAATTATGTTCCTTAATTTCTATCTTTGATTGCCTTTTTATGCAAGACTGAATCTGAGCATGTCAGGCTTCGTCTGTCTTAATCTTCTCAGTGTCCTGGCTCTGCTTAGTTACCTATTTCTCTGCACTGCAACATCTTCTTTTGGATACCTATTTAGATATTCTGAAATTTAACATTAGTATAAAATAGTTCTGAAGTTAAGAAAATCAAGATTTATCAGAACTTGATGCATGCATTTCTAAGGCTGGAAAACAGAGATAGTATCTTTGATAGATCACAGGGACTTCAGGTATTGTTAAGATTAATTTATTTTTGCCTTGGAGTTTAATCCTATGAAATCATAGCGTCCTTTTCAGTCTACATTTAAATATATATATTTTCAAGTGCATCCCCTCATAGACAATGTCATTTGTTGTTGATATCTCTTCCATATATGATTTTTCCCAACTGCAGCATTTGTAATTTTAAATCAAAATTAATCTAAAAAAATCCCCCCTGAAATAAGTGGACTAGATTAATACAGAATTTTTTTCTTATTTTAATATAAAGAATTTATCTGTATCTAATTTAATATCTTCTATTAAAAAGTTTTGGTTTCTTTGATATCAAATTATTTTTTTTCCTTTTTTTTTTTTCTTAATTTAATCACTGAGATATAATACCTGAACAAAATAATTTCTTGCCAGTCTATATTCTGGTCTAATAGTTTTCTTCACGAAGTACAACATCTGGCCTTTCCTTTGATAATTTGCTTATAATTCACTTACTCCTCACTTTCATATTTGAATGGTTTAGGTCAAGCATGTTAATGGTTCCTGGTGTAATATTTGATTACATCCTTTGGTTTTCACAGTGTTTGTCCTTATTAAAGCTTTTTATCCCCTTTTCTAATCTTGATATAGCAGCTCAAGTTAACAGGGATTAGCATCTGTTTCAGAAATCTAATTTCCTTCATACATCTTTCAAACTCTCAGTGTCCTTCTTTGCTTATGGGTATCTATATGGCTCCAAAAGATCTCTGCAGTTTGTATATGGTTCCTACTTAATTGAGCTTTAGCATTATTTTCCACTTGCCCACAATATTTTAACTGACTTTATACTTGTATTGAATTCTAATATTGTGCTGGGTTCAAATCAGTGGAGCTTCAGTAACTTCGAATGCTCCCTCTCTTTATTTCCTTACAAGTTATTGCTATTGTACTTTTCGACTAAAACATTTCTTCCATTTCTTTGTAGACCTTAAGATCTGATAAAATTCCTTCTGCCTTTATTTTTCTTTTGATTGGCAAGCTTTCTACTTGGTCAGCAACTGTTGTTTAGCACTCCACTCCATGAAATGGAGATCTCTGAGTTAAGAAGTTTTATTGCTACCAGAGAGCCTAAATCAAATTTTGAGCTTCTAACAAGTGCTGCAATACTATACATTCTTAAGTTTTGAAAAACTTAATATACACAAGCTTTGATTCATTCGAGTTTTATTACATTGAAAATATAGAATTAACCATCTTCTGTGCAAGAAACTACGTTTACCAATATATAGGTTTTTATCCCCTAAAAATAGCTCCTAGCCTAATAATTTTGGCCTAGCATTTCAATACAACCATATTAACTTTTATGTCTCTTTATATGGTAATTGTGAGAAAGGAATTAATCATTTTAAGGACTATTTTACAGTGTTTTCTGAAATAAACTCTCTTTGCAATTGCACAACATGGCTTTTTAAATGCAAATTCAGTGCCACAGTTTCCTAAGACGTCTTCTGAAGCAATAGAAGTGATCATATGTTGGCATTCACAGTGGCAGACTCTTGACAAGTTGATTATACCCCCTGTGCTTGCAGCAGTCACAGCCTGTAATAAGTAAGAGGCTGTAAATTGTAGGGGCCACTCATTTTCCCATTTCACTGTCTGCAGGAACTAGTGGAAGCTGAAACTCTTCTATTCTGCCCTTTCATGTCAGTTAAAATAATGACCAAATTAATTTATTTTTTTTCTTAGCAGAATATAATTGAAAGATAGGTGATGGTGCCAGGAAAGTGAGATCATTTAATCAAAGGTCAAATTAGTTTCTCTCTCCATACACCCATCTAATCAAAAGCGCTTTTTTTTTTCTTTGTTACCTGCATAGAAATCCTAAGATAGCTTTGCTGTTTACTTGTGTTGATCAGACATTTCCCAATGGTGCTCTGCAAAAGACATCCACTTACAAAAGTGTTTCTATTACATATCTGCTTTATTGTTCTTTGTCCAAGGGTGTGGAACACAGGGAAAAATATACAAAATATAAACATATTTTTCTTGTTGATATTTGATTCACTTCAAAAAGCAATTGAAGCACTGATGTAAAGATTTTCATCCACAAGACAAAATACAAAATACAAAATACAAAATACAAAATCTAGATTAAAAAGATAATTGGATGTATTCAAGATAATGTAATTGGCTGCATATCAAAGGATCATACTGGTAAAACAAATATTGCAAAATTTAAATCAGGTGATTTGATTTTGTTTATCATCTCCAAGAAAGATGAAAGATTGAAAAACAGAAGCCCATATTTTCTGGAATACCTAAAAGTTATTTGAACAAAGAACATGGAATTTTGTATAGGAAAATCAAACACAGACTCTTCCTGGTATTTCAGCTGCAATATTTCCACCTCAGTCATATGCACAGATCTCAAAAGAATAATCACACAGAATTAATCATTATCACCCAAGCAGAATTCGTAATTTCACATTTCAGAGTTGTCGGATATTTTAACAGCAGGACTTTGACATCTGAAGTGTTTACTCTACAATTAAAGAGTTTTTGAGAAAGCACAAGGCATAAATTGCTATAATATATGTCTAGAGCGGGCAGCTTGAAAGGAGCTCTACAACTGGTATTCGTATGTGATGTACACTTTCATGAGTCAAAAATCTTCAGACCTGCTGCTCACACAGACTGTATGCATGAGACAGATTCTTGCAGTCTTCAATTATAACCCATTTAAACTCACTGCAGTGTAGCTATGTTTCACACCTTGATTTGTGGTTGGTCTTGGAACTGGTCAGAGACTAAGGTAAGAGCTTTGAAAAACAACATGCATAGTATTCACATGTCTAAACATTAAAGACATATTCTTATTATGATGTCATAGAGTATACAAGACATCTGTGAGAGGCTGGACAACATGGTATAAATCCTACAAAAGAGGAATCTTCTGAAAACCAGATTGTGGCTGAGCCAGATATGCTAAGAAATTTAATGTCATTAGACGTTGTTCAGATATGTAAAAGCAGTCACATCATTCATAGTTAAAATATAATATATATAATGATCTAATACCAGGCCAAACATATTTACTTATCATACTTCCTGTCACGGCTTTACTTCAAAGTAATAATGAAAAGCTATTCTAAAACTGAAGTTTTATTTAAATTCTCTTTTTAGAATGGCAGTTTGAAAAAAAGCTTTACATTCAAGAACAGGTGTTTAGGTAGTAATGGTTTATATACTTATCTGTTAAGCCTCTATGGTCTGTGTGTAGATATACTACTTGAGCAAGGGGTTTTTTTAAGTATGTTTTCTGATTGATTAAAAAAAAATAAAAAATAAAAAGCCTGCTACAAAAATTCTCATTTCTCTTAAAGAAAGTGACTATATTGTCTAAGAATTTTAAGGATGAAGATGTGAAAAGAAGAGGAAAAAAGGTCCCATTACAAAAAGATATAGTTACTATGTTTATGTAAACATTTTCTGAAGTTATATTGTAAGTCAAACTGCTTATTTAAAAATAGTTTATGATACCTCTAGAGAAAGCAAGAAATATATGAGTTTTTTCACCAATTATAAATAAAATGAATAATTGAACAGTTACCTTTCTGAGCATTACAAAATTATTTAGTTACAGTGTGATTAGCTGATTGTAGAGCACTCTTACTGGCCAATTAGATTTTTTTCTGTTACATTCTCGGTCATCTACTATAGAATAGCTCTTCAAATAATGTATCATGAGTGGTTGGATTGTTGCATGAGATACTGACTGCAAACTCCTTGTTTATATTATTTAATTTGATAAAAATTAAGTTTGTTAAAATAATTTATTAATTTGGAAACAGGAACCTTTCATGAACACATTTGTATTTGTTTTATAGCTCTTGCTAAAAGAAAAATAAATGAAACAAATGAGATAGTACTTCCCTCTTGCATCTCTTAATTTATTTCACACACCATTGTGCTTCAGACCTGTTCAGACATGGTTTATGTCTTTGTTTGTCTTTTTAAGTCTCATCTCTCCCACATTTTTACACTTCTTGAGATGATTTTATGTTGATTTTACCCCAAATATTTTGCTTGATAACCCTGAAGATAATGTATTTTCTTCTCATGATGGGGACTTACAATCCCCCTGTCATCAATATGTATGAATGTTCTTATTACCAGAGAAGGGGGGTTAATTCCCCAGGTGGATTACACTTCATGTTATCATTTTTATTTTTCTTTTTTTCAAGGTTGTCTTATTTTTCCCAGGTGACATTCAGGTGCTCTTATTGCTTTGTACATTCCAAGACTTTCTGTTATCATAAAAATTCATTAGCATCAACTACATCACTGTCATTAAGCAAGGCACTAAAGATTAGCCACAAAATTAATCCATTGAGTACTCCACTACTAATCTTTCTATCACATGATAATTCTTTATTCATCTTTCAATTCATGTACTAACCACCATCTTCAGTGAACATTTCCCATAGGGTATCATATCGGGTGTTGTAAAGAAGTCAAGATAGATTAGATCTACCACAAGTCTTTTGTCTATAAAAACAGTAATTTTGTTAAAGAAAATATTATATCAGTCTGACACAATCTGACTTTCCTAATCCCTTGCTTCGATTTATCCACTCTCTATTAACATCAATTTATTTAATTGTCGTTTCCTCCATAATTTGTTCTGCTGTTTTTGGACTCTAATTGAGGTCAGGCACTGTAGCTGTCCAGGTTAATTTTTTATTCTGTTTTTAGTTAGAGTCGTTTTAGTCTCTTCCTGCAAACTGAAAGATTGTGTTCAGTGTAAATGGCAAGTTTTGGTAGCAGCGGTCTATGGGGTTGACCTCTGTGAGAGACCAGATTCATACCTCACTGGATTGTTTAATTATTGTGTCAAAGCCAACTCACTGTGAATGTGTGTGTGTGGGAAGGTTTAGGCATATGCCTGCAGGAACATGGTCAGGCCTGTCCACAGAAAGCACATGGCAAAGCTGAAAGGCACATGGTCTGCAGCAAACATGGCAGAGTCCATGGAGTACATATGGCCTAGGAGCTGTGGCTGCCTGTCAGTCAAGGAAGGCCTGCATTCTAGTGCCCACACCACACCCCCTGGAGCTTCTAATTGGCTGTGGCACCCATCACTTTGGCTGGAAGGGCACTGAGTGGTCAGTGAAACAGATGTCCCATCTGGGGGGTGTGGCCATGGTAGCCAAGCCATATAAACAGATACACACTATATGTGGGTTCAGTTTTCTGTTCTGAGATATGATAGCGTGTGATTTCTGGTGTTAACTATTTTTCTCTTTTCTTCTTTCTTCACTCTTATGAGAAACTTCAAACCAATCAATAGCATCTCACTAATTTGTGTGGGATTTATGTTTGCTGGTGTTCTGGTGTAATGCTTTTCCTTGGTTGCATGATACTCCTATAAAGACTTTTGCCAAAATTTCTTTAAAGTAAAATAAATTATCTTAGGGAAAGCACAGCACTGTTTTCTCTGGTTGTGGATTTGAGGGTAATAAACTAAAGGCTTCTTGAAAGTTTGGTGGACAAACTTTAAAGTCTTAAATAAGTAATATTCCCAGTTGATGGTGAGGCTTCAAAACTGGAGCATTACAACCTCTGTGAGAAAAGATAAGGTTGTGTCCCTGTGCTGGACACAACCAATCCCGACTGACTCCACCACACCCACCAACAAAGAACACAGCGCAGCACATCAACAATGACAGTTTTGTGTTTGTGAAAATATATTTAAGAAAGGGCAAAAAAATTGGAAAAAGGGAGGAGGATGGAACAGCATAGGGAACGACTGAGGGAAGGAGATAATAACAAAGTCAGAGAAGGCACTCCATGGCAAACTAGCTACCCACCAGAAGGTACCATGCAGAAAGAAACCACTCTGTACTGAACTTGACCTTCTTTATTATTTGTTGTCTTGGTGAAGGGACTGAATGTAACCTGGCAGGGCAGAAAAAGAAGTGTCTGAAATAAAACAAATACTAAGTAAAAAAGGGGGAAAAAGGGACATTATTAGGGGGTGAGATGGAAAAAAAAGAGAAATTTAGATAGAAATCCATTGAGCCTGGAAAGGATGAAGAGAGTTATTTTAATGTTTGTCATCTGTTTCTTTGGTCTGAACAGTAATATATCCTGACAACTAATTATTAACAAAGGTTTGTTGAGGCATTAGGAATGATGAGCAACAATGTGCCCAGAAGAAAACTCACTCAGTTGCTCATAACAATCGTAGGTGATGCTGTGGCTTTGGTGAACTCTCAGGAACACATGGTATCCAGGTCATCTAACAGCAACAGTCAGACGTGCAAATTATTTTTGAATGCAGATTAGTGTTTCCTCTTGGCTCACCAACTGTGCTGTGATTTGAGAGCCTCAAACATCACATTTGGACAGCAACCTGCCTCTGTTGGTCAGGGGTCAGGGTGTCAGTTTGCCAATACCTAGACCGGTAATTAAATATTTATGATAATTACAGATAAGTTAAATTTCCGCACTCAAGTCTGTTCTGCCTGATATAGTGCTTGACAAGTGTATTGAGTTTTCTGTGGTCACGTTTTGATAGCAGCAGGAAACTATAGGGGAAGCTTCTTTGAGAAGCTGCTGGACACTTCCCCCATGTCCAGCAGACCCAATGCCAGCCGGCTCCACGCTGGACCTGCCACTGGCCAAGGCTGGGCCAATCAGGAGTGATAGTAACAAGTCTGAAATAACATATGTAAGCAAGAAGAAAAAAAGTTAAGGGGTAGACAAAGATGGCAGCCAGAGAAGAGCAGAGTGACAACATGTGAACAATGCTGCAGACAGCAAGGTCAGTGGAGAAGGAGGGGGAGGAGATGCTCCAGGTGCCAGAGCTGAGGTTTCCCTGCAGCCCATGGTGAAGACCATGGTGGAGCAGCTGTACCACTGCAGCCCATGGAGGACCACAGGTCCTTCCTTGCTACTGGAAGGAAGCTGTGACCCCATAGGAGGCCCATGTTGGAGCAGGGTCCTGGCAGGGACCTGAAGTCAATAGGGAGAGAAGCCTACACTGGAACAGGATTCTCTTAGTAAGACTTGTGGCCTGTCAGGGACCCACGCTGCAGCTATCCGTGCTTGAAGGACTGCACCCTCTGGAGAAGTGGAAGATGGAGATGTGGAAGCAGTGTCTGAAGAACTGTTGCCTGTGGGATGAACTCACACTGGAGAAGTTTGTGAAAGACTGTCACCTATGGGAGGGACCCCATGGGAAGCAAGGGAAGGACTCTTGTCTCTGAGGAGCAGCAGAAACAACTGACCGTAACTTCCATTTCCATGCACTGCTGGGAGGGTGGAGGTAGAATTTGGAAGGAGGTGAGTGGGAGGAAGGTGTGACAACAGTTAACACTATGTGGTTTTTTTAAAATTTGTTTGTTTGCTTGTTTCTCAAATAAATGGGGACTTTTATAACAAATATAATTATTTGAATGCAAGCTGGATACATGAACATGCATTATTTCTTTCACATTAGGGAAACCACATAAACAAAACTGTTAAAGCTCAACTTGGCAAAGAAAGAGATAGGTTAAAGAATGTGCAAATAATATTTACTGGAGAGACAAGATATTTTTTAAAAACAGCTGTTAAGTGCATCAAAAAAGTAGTTTGGGACTCTCTTCAATGCAATCCCCACAGCATGATTTTGTTGACTTACAGTGTATTGTCAGGATTACACAAATATTTCTTTAATTTATCTTTCCTCATTGCATATTCACTCTATGCTCACTAATTGCCATATGAAGGAAGAATAATAGAGACTTCACTTGGTTTCGAAGGCGCACATATTTAGAGAGATGCTGAACTTTGAAAGGAAAACAAAATGCCTTCTAGTGGAAATTCTGATAGATCTTGAAAACGGAAGGACTCAGCCTGGTCTTCCACAGTGAACACTCTTCTCCCATCTGTAGAAGACCAAAAAAAATTTAAGTACAGTTTTATCCAACACGACAGCTACTATGGTTAATATCCAGGAAAGATTAGTTGGAGTGATAACTGTGTCTTAATTTTAAAATGAACTATTGATTTGTTTATAGATCTTGATCTGCTGAGAATTAAATCTAATATCTTGCTAAGGTACATGTGGTTTCCATGTGAAATCACACTGATTTTGGCAGGGAAGGAATTAATTTCTTCACAGCAGTCTGTATGATGTTACATTTTCTATTTTTCATTGGAACAGTGTTGGTAACACAGCAATATTTTAGGTATTTCTGAGCCGTGCTTACACACTGTTTTTCACTCTGCCTTCAGTGAGTAGGTTGGAAGAGTACAAGGAAATGCAGCTGAAACAGCTGACCAAAATTGACCAAAAGGTCAGGATTGTGTCACGCTCTCCAATAAAACTTGAAGGCAGAGTTGGCCAAGGACTGGCTAGGCATGAATTTGACTGGTGAACAATTGCTTTTACATCACTTGCTTTTCTTTGCTTTGTTTTACTGGGGTTTTCTTCAGTTGTTGTTTTTCTGGTTTAGTTTGTTTTTCTTTTACTTAATAATCTGTCTATATCGCAACCCATGACTTTTCTCACTTCTGCTTTTCCAATTCTATCCTACACCCCACTAGAGGGAAGGAGTGAGTGGCTGTGTGGGTCTTAGATGCCTACTGGTGTTAACTCACAACAGACATATCACTTGAAATCCTTTATTCTGAAACTATGAAATAGGGTAATATAAAAGGAGCTCAAAGCTTTAGTCCAGTCCCAGAGAAATGACATAATTGGCATAAGTAAAACCTGGTAGGATGAGTTCTGTGTTTGGAGTGCCTTATTGGATGGTTGCAGGGTCTTCAGGGAGTGATGCTATATGTGATGGCAGGCCTAGAATGTATGGAGAGTACAGTTGACAATGGCCTCTGGATAAAGATTAAGAGACAAATAAATAATGTGAATGTCATTGTGTCATTCTAAAGGCCTAGCCAGGATGCTGCTGATGAATTACTCTTTGAGGAACTAAGGAACACTTCTGAGTTAAATGCCCTTGTCCTTATGGGAGAATTCAACTTGTTGGATGCTAACTGGGAGCACCACACAGCTGGCACAAACAGGTCCTGAAAATTCCTAAAACACATGGATTATATCATGGTAGAGGCACTAAGGGAGACAACTAGAAAAGGCACCCTCCTTGTTTTACTTTGTTTAAAACCTCTGTTAACAGGAGATAAAAACACAGTAACACTTTTCAAAGAGACCCTGGACATGACAAGAGTAGACTTTAGGCTTCTCAGGGAACTACTGATTAAGATCCCCTGAGAAAATGCTTTTGAAGGTGCTGAGGTCTGTTAGGATCCAATTAGCAAAAGATGCCTCTGAATTAAGGTGTAAATGAGACCATATGCCAAAATCAATAGTACAGATTTTATTTGACAGTAAATATGCAGTAGGGGGAGAGAGGGAGAGAGAGAGAGAGAGAGAGAGAGAGAGAGACAGGTCAAGTAAAATGATGACCACCACATGGATTCCAACAGCATTCTGCTGGTTCTGCTTCTGGTCTTCTTGGTGGTGAGGGTCCCAAAGTTGTGCTTCTGGGGTGTGTAGCCATTTGAAAAAGGGCTTTTGAAAGGGGGTATAAGAGAGAAACCCCACTTACCTGAATTAAAATTCAATTTTTCCTCAAAAGCCGTTTCAGGGAGGGGGCTGTCCCAGCTGGGACTGGGGGGCAGGGAGGGACCCTTGTTTCAACTGCTCTCCCGGGGTTTGGGAAAGGAAGCTGGGATCGGGGGCCAGGAC